>CABFWB010001737.1:0-50672 GCA_902151455.1 Timema bartmani | reverse complement strand
ATATATATATATATATATATATATATATAAGTATCCTATAGTTATATATATATATATTATCACAACTTATTACTACCCTTACGGGCTATACGAATTAAATCGCACAAATAGGTTATATATGAATCAAGTGGATGCATATGAAATATACCATTTATTGTGTGAAGGTGAGAACAGGAAAACATCTAGTAAAAACTAACCCCTGTTTACACTAACGGGACTCAAACCCCAACTTCTCTACTACCAGCCAGCCGGACTAAGCGGGATTGATGTTTATACCATGTTGTCATCTATGAAGGTATTTTTTCTAAGGATTATATTCCACTGTATGACATTCTAAGAATATTTTATATTTGCCTTAGCCAATAATAAGAGGGTTTTAAATCTTCTCGATAGAAACCTCATTTTGATCACAATAATATGGATTAAGGAAAACATAACGGTAAAAAAGAATTGGGAACTACAAATAATACGAATTTTGTCAAGTTAAACATAAAGGTTTTTTTTATTTTTGTTAAGATATAAAACTATTTCGGGGTTTTTAGAAATGCTTTTTAATAATACATTTGTTTCGAGAAAAAAATATTATCGAATACGCATCTGAAAACCAAGTATAGATATAGTTTGAATGCTACACTAAACTTGAGAATATAACTTTCTTCTGGAGCTCTAGATTTTAAATAGGCCTATCATTGGTTATTATTTGATGAAAAATTCAACCATTTAAAATAAAATACCTTGCTTTTTTCTATATGTGTAAATAAGTTAGGTTAGTACATTTCTAGTAGCCTTATAGACTTTACGACTGAAGATTAAATTAGGTTAGTTCTTCATATAAATGTTGATGATAAACTTGTAAGTAAACAAAAATGGTGGCTATCATTAAATAGTATTTCATTCAGACAATTTCTCTAAACCCTTTTCAAAACAGAGATATTTTATTCTTAGTTTGTATCAGTAAGGTCCATAGGTCCTATCACTCAGTAGAAGATGAATAAACATTCAACTTTCTAATTACTCTCGCTAAGGATGACAACGGAAACCCAATCACAGATAATCAAATAAATTAACGTGGATGCGCGAGTTCAAAAGAAGGCATTAGTGTTAGTAAATAAAACAAAATACCTTTTTTTATAGAAGAAAAGGTGGGATAGTTGTTACCATTTTTGTTTTTTTGTTTTTAAGTATCCAAATAATAAAATATGATTTAAAAATACATTTAACCTAATTTAATATTTAATATACAAATATCAGGTGTTAAAATAACTATAACCTTATTGGGTAAGAGAAAGTTAAATAAAATGGCTATTATTTCGTTTTGTAGCAATATAATATAACCCAGTGGTTCTTAACCCTTTATTTCTCACGGCCTTCTAAATATCCTAAAATATTATCATGGCCCCTTAATTTTCACTAACATAATAATCATTAAGATTGACTCTAAAATAGTGGCTTTATTTACTGATTATTACAACAAATAAAATAGTAGAAATTAGCTTACCTAAATGTATTTAATGGGACTTCTGCTGTTGAATACTTTCCACTAATTGTCTATTCTTGTTTCAAAAGTATTTTTTAATGCTATTCGCATGCAGGAGTCGATTCGGAGTCGATTTTGTTGCTTCGTTTTAATATTTATCACTGTGGAAAATCCTTTTTCGCACAAATAAGTAGAAACAAAGGGCAGAAAATTTGAAATGGCGATGGTAAACAGATGGGAGATGGGGATATTCACTCCGGATATTTATCCAAAATTGGACCAAGCTTTTCTTTTTGAAAATGGAGATCAGACTTAAATCCTTTGTTAATTCCAGCAGTGTGTCCTCATTCATTGGTGATAAATTGGTATTCACCCAGGCACCATGGACACAAGTGCGGTAAATACTTAATGAAATTTACCCTAACCCCAAACAGCGGATTGGGTGTAGGGGGCCGGTGGAGTGACCACTAAGGTCACCGGACTTAACACCACTCGATTTTTTCTTCTTGTTAGTTCATTTAATTGCACTGGTACACCCAAATGACTACCCACCACAGTCGCCCGAGGACAGTGTGGCTGTTACCACAGTTGACGTCGAAATTGTTCACCGCGTGCACACTGAATCCATACGCTGCGCCGTTTGGGGCAAGGTATAGCCCTGCAATGAACAACCTTTGAAGACCTGTGAACTAACATATATGTTTGATGTAAGTTTCAGGCATAGCTTTGCCCCATCACCCTTCTCTAACTTTAATGCCATTTTTATCAAAAGGTATGGGAAGAAAGAATGTTTTTCAAAGAGTGTTTTTGACTTATATTTAACCAACTAATCATATGTTACTGTCCTTATCCGAAAATTACTACTCACCTGTATATTTATTGTTTTCTAAATTCCATTTAAGTTAAGTCTTGATTAAGTTTTGGCGATTGATTTAATAAATCTATGTCTTAATTGTAGTGTAATAATTTCAATTCCCAATGAATTACCCTTAGGGAACTTATGTTATATGTAAATCAAGCTATAGATAATTATTACAAGTATGTTTAGATTAATTATATATGGCGACGTTATGTTGATTCAGTTTGCTTGGCCACAGCTAATACTATCAAGTGTAAATAATATTTTTCCTTTAAGATGGAAATTTATGAAAATAATTGCAAACTTTTGGAAGTGATAATTTTCTAGTGTTGATAAATTAAATTATCTTGGAGAACGTTCACATTATGGTCATGAGCTTTATCTCTTCAAAAATATTTAAATTTGTAGTGGTGAGAATATCTTTTGTTGGTCATTAGGTTTAAATTATACTGAAATATGTAAATATAGATAGACCTTTTTATAGCTATTTTTAGACATTACCTTCTTTTAGCGAATAGCCTATTTTACTCATATCATTAGAGATACGTAGGTGTATATTGCCGTGAGCTTGTCTTTATAAGATTTCTTTTGGTATTATGTAAGTAATTTGAATTTACTTGTACGTAGTAAAAATATACATTTGAAATGTGTGTGTGTATAGTTATTTTACGTCATAAACAAATGTATGTAGAGCTTTGATCAATGATCAAATATTGCTAAGTTATGAAGCATGACTTTGATCAAACATCAACTATAATGTAGGTATCATGCACGGCTATGATCAAACTGAGTATGATATAGAGCTCTGATCATGTCTAAGGCGGATGCTATGTTCTTATATAGGATAAAATACCATGTATGTATCATGCATTATTCAAATCAATGACCAAATAATGTGTGAGCCTCTGATTAATGACCGATGATTGTAGTTATTGGTCATATTACGATGAACTATGATTAAATGTTGAAGCATAAATGATTGATTTTTTAAGTATAATCTTGACCCTGATAAATGGTTAAATACTAAGTATGTGAAATGTATTATCTTTATCAATGATCAAATAATGTGTAAGCCTCTGATCAATGACTAATATTTGTAAGTATGAGGCATAGATAAATGGATTATGATAAAATGTTTTATAAGAACGATGTATAACTATGGTGATAAAATCAGCGTGAAAGGGCATACATCAATTCTCTCAATGATTATTGAGTTAGTCTGACGATCAGACTATCGAGCTGCATTTGTATGCTACCACCAATCTGAAGAGTGAGGAAGAGTAACCTATGATTCCATACTATTTAATGGTCCTAAGGCAGGTGTCTAGATGCGAAAATAGGGATGAAATGGTAAACACATTATACCACTATCGATATCAAATTTGTGATTCTGATGAGCGGATGGAGGGTAGCAATGATCCCATACGTTTTTTAGTGACCTAGGAATTCTGGCAAGGGGCTAAGATAGAGATTAAGGGGCAGGCACATCCATATAAATTCTTCCCACTTATCCTCCCTACAGGGATCAAATGCACTTTATAGCTAATATTTTTACATTTTCAACTGTAACGCCACTTCTCCTATGAAATAGTAGAAGTGAAGAATAGTTTTACAAACATAATTAAAGAAGGATGGGATGGATAAAGCATAAGATAAATATACAATTTTAATAAAAACAGTTTAATTAGATTTAAAGTCAAATCTAGTACAATAGGTTAGAAGAGAACACATACAAAACGTTCCATTGCTTATAGACAAGAATATAATCCGTTAATTAAATTAAATTAAGGTTGCTCAAACTGGGAGCATCAGGTGAAAAGCACCTATGATCAACCTGTAACCATCACAAGAAAGTTTGATGTGAATATAAGTAAAGATGTAACTCATAAAACTAGAAAAAACTCACACCCTTCTACAAAGGAGCGTCTGCCTCATAAAACTGGCAATTTAAATTAGAAGCAGTTAACAATGGAATAAAAAGATTAGATACATTGCTCTACTCCCGCCTGATGGCTGTTAGACTTTTACCTACAAAGATTATTAAATATTAATAGTTGAATTACCCAACCCTAGAAAGTCCTAGTATAAGGAGTTACACGATTGGTAGTTAAATGAGCTAGCTAGCATGAGTTAACTCCATAGTGAGTTACTAAACACAACAATTAAGCTCCTTGAAGAGGAACTGTCAGTTTACAAATAGTAAATGGCGAGCTACCAGAGATATAGGCTGTTAAGATACTATGACCGGTCTATTCCTAATTAGTACTGCCTGGACATTCACTAGTATATTTATACTTCCACCCAATCTAGGGCACACAATAACTAGTGAAAAAAATTAATATATTAACTAATACAAACGGCGCCCGAAGGGGTCCGGAGACACTAAATTATACCCCGCGAGCCACTACTATGGACTAGAAGCGCTCCCCCAGGTTGCACACCGTAAAAAGGTACACTATTAGAAATATTAGAGACTGGTATCAGTCACAGACCTAATTAGGTCATTGAACAAAGCGTAAGATAACCATATATCCACCATTATGTGATCCTAAGCGTTAAGTTAGCCGAAGCATGGCCTTACAGTTTAGGGTGTCAAGACATTTCCCTAGTATTTAACACTGTGTCATATGGACATTGAAATAGAAGTAGCAACACTGACATACAAATCCATGTCTTATGGAACTAGATAAATAGAGCATAAAGCCCATCCTTCAAAACTATTCCTTATGGGCATAGAAAAAAGTCAGAAACTCTGACATACAAAACTATATCATATGGACATAATAAAATAAACCACTAACTCTAACATTCAATACTAAGCCATATGAGCATATAAAAACAAGTCAGAAACTCTGACATACAAAACTATGTCATATGGTCATAGTAAAAAAGAGCACTAAGATTCTAACATTCAAAACTATGCCTTATGGGCATAGAAAAACAAGTCAGAAACTCTGACGTACAAAACTATGTCATATAGACATAGTAAAAAGACTTTTACGAAGATTACTACACCCTAATACTCATTGTCTAAGACGTGGCTTCATCTGCGGCGAGGAGAAGAGACCGAGGCCTCTCACATCGTAATCACCAGTTGCTTTGTCCGCCAATGTAGGTTTACGACCAAGTTGTTCCTCTGACGAATCGATACAATAGAATACAAAAAGCGAATGGAGGGATGGCTGTTTCATACAAGATTGACTGATGTATTTGGGAAGGGACTTTTACAAGGAAAGGAGGGGGTGGTAATTTCCTAAAAAAGAACCTGGCGACAACTAGCGCTAGTGCACGGCCGCTGAGTAGACCACAAGAAAGCCAGTCCTCACTTCTTCAACTTCCGGCCTAGATGGAAGATGTTCGTTTGTTGTAGCTCGTATAAGTCATGTCGAACCGTCAATTGGGGCATTTCCCTCAAGTACGGACTTTTACAACAATATGATGTCACACTGCGTTTATATCTGCCACACATTATTAGATTTTATTAGTTCTTGCTTTTAAAGTGATAATCATGTATATAATGCTCGAGTGTTCGAATGCAATAGTGTTTTTCTTGCGCAAGGCATCAGTCGTGTGAATTTTGAAAGTGTCATCTTATTCCACACATACTATTTTTTAAATGTTTCAGAGTTTTAGTACAGAATACTTCACTTTATTTTACTCCCTAGCCTCCCCATGCCCCTCATCACTGTGTGATCAACTGTTGCTAGTTTACTAAAATGCTATTGCTAATAATATTTTTAAAATGTGTTTACTATCTGAGGGACATGGCTACTAAAACATAAGAATAGTTCCTCAAATGTATTATATGTTTCTAACTGTGGTGCATGGAGATTCAGACATGAGCATATTCCTTCAAAGCGGAGTTATATCTTACTATTAACTGACTGGCATGGTTAATCATAAATAAATGCCCCTCAGAGCTGCGTTATACCTTCGTATTAATTGAGAAGCATGGCTAGCAATCCATTAGCATAAACCTTTAAAGCTATGTTCTTCCTTCTTATTAACAGAAGGGTATGGCTAGCCAGACATAATTATATTCAATTAAGGCTGTGTTCTACTCTCCTATTAAACGAATAACATGGCTAGCCAGATATAAGTATATTCTATCAAAACCTTTTTATAGCTTTCTTTTAACTGAGGTACATGGTAACCCAGACATAAGTAAAGTCCCTCGAAGCTGTATTACACCTTTCTATTAAATGAGAGCCATAGTTAGCCAGTCATATGCGTGGTCCCTTAAAGCTGTGTTCTTCCTTCCTGTTATCGTAGAAGCACGGCTAACAAGACATTAGCATACTCCCTAAAAGCAGTAGTCTACCATGCTATTAACTGAGGGTCATGGCTGGGTCATAAGCGTAGTCCCTCAAAGTTGTGTTTTACCTTCCTATAAACTGAGAAGCATGGCTAGCCATACATTAGTATAGTCCCTCAAAGCTGTGCTCCTAATTTCTGTTAACCGAGGGGCATGGCCAAAAAAGCATAAACATAGTCCTTCAAAACTGTGTTCTATCTTACTACTTTGTTTAGCATCGCGTCTTACTGCCCGTTCGAGCTATTAGACCGTGCATTTGTGCTAGTAATTAGGAAGGTTGAATTTAGAGTAAGTGCATCCACATTTGCGTGGAGGTAGAGTGAAAAACCATTTAGGAAAACCACACTGTGCACCCAACCTGGTTAAAATCCTGATCTCCCTGTAATCGCCGTGCAGTCTAATGCAAGAGTAGTGCCTTAGACCATGTGGTTACCGAAGCGGGCTACCTTCCTGTTATTGAGGGTCATGTCAAGCTAGACATAAGCATAGTCCCTTAAAGTGTGTATTACCTTATTACTCACTGAGAGACTTGAAAGGCTAATCTACTTCTCAAAGAGAATAATTACACAATTTCACGCTGTTATCATTGCAAAAAGCTGAGTAGGGTGCTAGTTGTGACCTAGCCTGACCTTTGTTAGGTCACCTCTGATCTCATTATGACATTGTAGCAGTGCATACTTGCACATCTTTTCATTCCTATTACTAAGATTAACAGTCGCCATAATGACGAGCTGGCTGCTAGCAGGGCTTGCTCTTCACATTCTCACACACCTAGGTAAGTCCACGGTTATGATTAGATATAAATATTACCGGCAGTATTACCGTATCAGTTGATAATGTGACAAATATTGAGCTCGTCTATGCTGGGTGATAGGGATTTCACGGTTCAAATTATGATCAGCTGTATTTTTGGTTTACTGATTTCCCCCCATGCAAATATAGAATAATTCTTTCAAATTCTCTACTCCTCGTAGTTTCCATATTAGTCAGGATGGATAGTAATACGCCGTGCAAAAAAAAAATGACTCTAGTGACCTATACAGGTGGACACGTGGATAAATAGTTCAATGTCGTATTGTCCGCTTTGGTTGTTGAATTGTCTAAGGCAGGCATGTCAACATGCAGCCAGTGGGTTGCATGTGGTCCAATTCTTGATTCTGTCTGTCCCACGGATATTTTGATGAAACAACATATAATGCAACCCGAAACTCATTACTCACCAGAGATAAATTTCAAAGATTTGTTAGGTTTGTGCACCAAATATAAGAAATGTTTGCAAGCACATTAGTATGTGAACTGTTGTTTTCTCTTATGAAAAGGGACAAACATCCTAAAGATTATAGCTTACGGTCAACCATTTGTCATCAATTATGAAAGTGAAGTTACCACAAAGATAAAAGCCTAACATTAAATACCATATCTGCAAATAAAATGTTGAATAAGTCTGATAGAAATAGAGATTACATTAATTCTTATAATAGTTTTATTTAATATTAAATTTATTTCTGTATTGTTAAGAATTATTTTTAAAAAATCTCTAGATGGTGACATATTGAATTTTTTTCAATGTAGCCTCAACCATACTTTCAATTTTTAATATGGACATTTGGATAAAGCGAATTTGACACCCCTTGGTCTAAGGCCTCACTCTCGCAATATACTGGATTGACGATGTTGGGGAGCTTGGGATTCGAATACCGGCTGAGTGTATTAAGGATTTTTTTCTAAATGGTCCTCCACTCCCTCCACGTTAATAAGAGTGCACGTCCTTGAAATGCAACCTTTATAGTCCATGACACTAGAGTAATTAGTTCATCTGTGTCCAACCCTAACGAGTAGTGATATGCAGTGAAGGAAATTGTACTAACTTAATGTTGTAAGGCATTACTATATTCCACTATATTACACAGTTGCTGACTACCTTTACATTTTTGTTGTACAACCCTTTTTTTAGAACCGTTCTACCAGTTCGTGAGGGGCGTTTGTCCACCCTCTTTACTTCACGAAACCACACTGACTCTTTATACACCATGTTAGATCCCCTCGCCAACCACGCGAACTACTTCTTCCCGCGGGAGAAAACCCTCCGCGAGCCGGCCAGGTGCTCTCGCGGAGGTTTATGGGAACACTGGCGTCCGATGACGTAATATTGGCACAAAAAATATATAAAAACAGTATTGTTTGATTTGAATGTTACTGACGGTCACGGTTAGAATCCCTTCTGGGTGTACTGAGAGTGGATATTGTAAAATATTTCCCATCCTCCCTCCACGCAAATGTGGGTATATTTCCTCTAAATTATACTGTCCTCAGCTTTACCACACTTGCACAATTAAAATGTTTACATACTATGGGCGGATAGTAAGACGTGGCAGGGGGACAAAAATGTTGCCTTTAACACAGAAATAATTTTCTTCAAAAAGTAACCTCTTTTGGCTCAATATTGATGGTCCTTCGAATGAATGTCTAACTAGCCTTTAAACTTACCCTCTGTCTTATAGCGTCATATTTTTTTTAGTAAACGGCCCCGTGGTATAGTGGTTAGAGCCCCTTGTTACGTACTTAGGGGTCCCGGATTAGATTCTTGGCTGGTACTATGTGTAGTTTTTCCGAAAGGGGAATGATCTCAGAGGTCACCAGGGAAAGGTTGACTGAGGTTTAAGAATTTCTACTGGTTACAAACCCTCATACTATCACCATCACCTCATCTCATAGAGACATGGAAATAGCCTCCACGGAAAGGATGTAAGATTAGTTCATTAGGGCGTTCCCTGGGCAACGTTATATTAGTACTGGCTAATATTTCCACAAACTGGGCTAGGATTGTTGTAGCCCAGACATACATATAATTATAGTCTTTTAGTCAATCCGAAGCCCCCGAAAAAAGTTTTGACTATACCAAAGATAGCTTCTATTACTGATAAACCCGGGATAGTTTTGTATCCTCCCTATTTAAGTATGAAACAAATTGGTGGATGAGAAACCTTCAGTGGTGTTTTTGCTGTTGGGGGTCGGGGGGAGGGTTAAAATTATACTGGTCCTTTTTACTAGTCTATATAAGCCATATATCCAATTCCGAAAATAGTTCAACCACATAGCATACACTAAAGTGTTTTCACCACTATGTTAATATATTTTTATATTTGCATAAAAAGTATTGTAATCGTATAACATTTTGACATCAAGATTATGATGTAAATCTACGTTTATATACCTCCAAACATGAAAAAGAAGATTTTACAACTCTTCTGATCATCATGCCTGTCTGTCTATCTGTCCTTGGGGCTAGATCAGAAACGGTTGTATAGATTTTGTTTGAACTTGATTGTTTGATGTTATATGGTTATGTCTCAGGCATTTTTAGTTTGACCTAAGCTCTTAAATTAAAGATAATTTACAAAATATTTGGAAAATTATGCATTTTTGAAAAATTGTTTTTAATAATATTTTTAAAATGTATAGGCTACCTGGGGAGTGTTTTACATGATATATATTTGTTTTTAAGATAAAATTCGTTTAAGGGTAATTTAGTGATCACTGATTCTTTAAATAATAGAAATAATTATTTAAAGCTGACTAACCATTTGGGTAAAAATTGAATTCTTGTAAGATTTTTAAAACGAAAATATTTTAAAATAATTTAATGGGTAGTTTACTAATGTATGATTTTTTAACATTTTAGATTTTTTTTAATAGTTCTAACGAGATGTTCAAAATTGATATCTGGGGTACATGATACGTAATAATGGAGGATAATTAAATAAATTAAGTGTAATTTTACTTATGGATAGTTTTTAAAAATTCAATTTTTCGAAAGTAGACTTTTAAAATCTAGTTCAAAATAGGTTTCTGGGAATAGATTTTCATGAGACATAAGAAAGTAATTATATTTTCACAAATATAAATAATTGTATATTAGCTAACACAAAAACTACCTATTTTTGAAAGTTTGAAATTTTAAAAACAAAAATTTTAAACATTTTTGTCTAAAATTCATTCATACATGAAAAATGCTTATTGTTATTAACAAGATTCAAACTCGCCTCGGTGGCCGCATGGTATAAGTCGTCACTTTCATAGTATGTCAGTCGTCTGCCTATGACGGGGATATTGGGATATGAATCCTGGTTGGTTGTACTTGGGTAGTTTTACATAAATGTTTTTCCACTCCTCCACGCAAATTTGGGTACACTTCCTCTAAATTCTACCTTCCTTATCCCTAGATCATTAGCATAACTAGCACATTTGCATATAACTCGGATGGGTACTAAGACGTAATGCTAAAAACAGATTTGATTATTTTTAGGAAAACATACTTAAGGGATGTCTACTGAAAACATATTTTTTTAAATTATATTCGAATGTAAAATTCATTGTTTGAGAAAGTTGGTACAATATTTTAAACAATCAACATGACATTGCAGCATCACTAAATTTCATTGACGTGAACATAAACATTTAAACATTGGTCAGGGGGAACGGGGGTAAGAAGAAAGATACTTTACATTACACCCACACCCTCTCCTATGGGAATATTCCCTCCAATCCTCCTTGCTATAAAAATAAATATTTAAAACATATCCATAGTGATATTTTTAAGGCAATTTAATAAAAATATATAGAGCTTAGAATATTTTACGAAATATTTGTTAAATAAAAGAGGTATATTATTATTTGGGTATCAAATTAAATTGTAAATTAAATCTATAATATTTTTTCTAGCTTGTTGTACTATCGTGAAGAGAAAATACAACAAATTGTAAACCCTAATTTACAATGGTATTAAAATAATGTGTCTTGGTGAGTCGGTGCACCACCTTACCTCCTAGTGCTAGAGACATGGGCAGCGGTACACTTGTCGGCAAGGCATTCTCTATAGTAGGGTTACTGGTTTGTAAGAAAAGTGCATGCGTTCTCAAGGTAAGATTGAGCAAGGGCTGTAATTATGGTATACTGGCTAAAATGTGCCAACACTGATCGGTACAGCATCCTTAACCTAGGCAGCGAATACTGGGTATGGTAACGATCAAGTCTAGTAACCTGGTCTACTCTAAACTGATTACTAAAATAAGCTGTACAATATAGGGCCAGTTTCATAGTCAGATTTAGTACGCCTAAAGTGCGAGTCGATACTAAATACAGGATGACACCTACCTAGACCAAAATGGAATGGGCCAGTTTCGCATATGAAACTAGCCCATTCCATTCAATTTCAGGTAGGTGACGTCTTGTATTTAGTATAGCGCCGCACTTGAGGCGTACTAAATCTGACTATGAAACTGGCCCATAAGCCTCTGATGATCAAAGCTATGATGAGCAGCTGAGGTTAAAACTGAATGTTTCACCTGTAGTCAAGCTAGTGAGAACATGAATAATTGTAACGTAGAGTGTGAGAGGAGTTTGTGGTAAAGATAATGAACTGTTAGAGAAAATGATTGGAAGAAAAATTGATGTTTTTTTGTGTATGTGAAACCAAGCATAAAGGTAAATATGTTTTGATGACGAGTGATAGTGGTCTGGCAGTGTGGTCAGGTGTGGATGAAATGGTAAGGGGAAGGAAGGGTGTATGTTTAATCCCAAGCCCAACAACTAAGCTGTTTGTGAGAAGGTATGTTTTGGTGTAATCTATACTTCCATGGGTACGTATGAAAATAGGTATTTGTAGAACTATGTTGGTTGCTGATTATTCTCCGGTGGAGGGTGAAAACAAGAATATCAGAATTGAGTTTTGGGATGAGCTTGATTAAGTCTTGACTGAATGTGAACCAGGTGAAAGAATAGTTATCTTCTTAAGAGATATGAATGGATGTGTGGATACCCAAATATAGAGGTCAGAGTGAATGTTTGAAATATGGCAAAGGGGCGATTAGAGAACTATTATTGATTTTTTGGTGGATGATGAGAGACTTTGAAGTTTAGTAAAGAATACTAGGGCTGTGCGTGGAGATAAATGTGGAACGGATTACTTCCTAGTGATCTCAGTAAATGAATTAGGTAGGAATTTTGTGAGGAAGCAGTGCAAGAGTAAAAGTAAGAGGGAAAGTGGAAAAAAAATGCAAGATAAAAGTGTGGGAGTGCAATATAAAAGATTTGTGGGCGATAAATTAACTTTAAAAGAGCATGGATGGAATGTCAAAATTCATGCTAATGATATAGGAAGTGGTTGAACAGAATAAAAGAGGCTATATTTGATTGCGCGAAAATATGTGTAGGTCTGCGGTGGTGGGAAATTTATAAAGAGATGCATGGCGGAATGAACAGATGAAAGAAGCTGTGAAAGAAAGGAAAGAAGCATACAAACGAATGATTTCAGTGAAGAGAGGAAAAGAATGTAAGATGTTGTTGGATGTATACAAAGAGAAATAGATGAATGCAAATAAAGTAGTAAAGAGGCGTAAAGAACAAATGAGATTAAAAGAAAGAGAAAGAATGCAGAATGATTTTGAAGGAAATAAGAAGCTTTTTTGGAAGTGGGTAGAGAGAACGAAACAAGAATTCAAAGAAAGACTTATAGAAATCAGAATGAACGTAGTGAGATGATATGGGATGAAAAGAGAGTAATGGAGGGAGTATTTTGAGCAATTGTATGGCAAAGACATAGAGAAAGTGACAGAAAATAGGGGGATCACAAGGGAAATGCTAAATAATTTTGTAGGGGCACGGTACTACTTGGCAGATTGTGTGAGTGGTTCAATGTGTGTACTGGTTTCTAATGACTGGAAGATTGCTGTCACTATTCTTTTGTACAAAGCCAAAGGCATAATGAGTGAATGTATAACTTATTGGCCAATTAATTTGTTGAGTATTCCAAGCAAAGTTTTTAGGAGAGATCTAATTGAGAGGGTGCGTGGAAAAAAAAGGAAAACAATATTTGGGGTGTACAATGTGGAACAGATATTTGCATTGAAACAAATGATTGAGAGATGTATGGCAGTAAGGAAGAAAGTTTAATGTGCATTAGTTTATCTGGAGAAAGCGTAAGATCAGGTGAATAGGAATATGTTATGGAATGTTCTTATAGAGTGTGGTGTGAAGGCATGGTTATTAAATGAAATTATGTTGGTGTATGATGGAAGTAAAGCGTGCGTTGAGGTGGATGGAGCTTTGAGCAAATGGTTTGACATTGATCAGGGTTGTGTTATGTCCTCATTGTTGTTTAATATATTCATGGATAAGTGTGTGAGGGATGCTTGTGAGGACGCGTTTGGTGTACAAAGAGGAAATGTGAATATGAGATTGCTGTTATATGCAGATGATGCCGTATTAATAGATAATAATGAAAGTGACTTACAGAGTACATTAAATCATTTGAATGTGTTGTCTGGCAGAATGGATCCTCGTTTAAATATCTACAAATTAATGCGATGGTTTTTGATAAGCACGGATCAAGAAATGATTGTCAGCTTGATATAAATGGAAAACTGTTAGAACAATTAAATGACTTAGTGTATTTGTCTGAATGTTTTTTGAAAAAATGGAAGGATTTGGGGTGAAATCGCCAGACGGGTTGATGCATCTTGGAATGTAGTTGGATGTATGTAGACTATTATCGAAAGAGGCAAAGAAGGCAGTAAATACATGTGTGTCAACGCCAACATTCTTACATGGTTATGGAACGTGGGTTTATCAGTAGAAACACAAAAGAAAGGTGAATAAAGGTTGGAATGAGATATCTTAAAAATGTATGTGCAAAAACGCGTATGGACGGAGTCAGTAATGAATGGGTGCTGAAGGAGTGTGGTTTGAATGGTAATCTAATAGGCCAATGTGAAAGAATCGTGTTACGTTGGTTTGGACATATTGAGAGGATGAGTGTGGATCAAGTGACAAGGCAAATATATGAATGTAGAGTGTATTATTCAAAAGGAAGAGGGAGGCCATTTAATACAGGGCTAAAAGTTGTAGATGAATGCGTTAAATGAGAAACATTTTTAAGAATAAAAGAACATTCATGACTCAATGAATGGATGTTGTTGAATCGAAGGGATTAGAGAAGTGTGGAGAAAGCTACTGAGGATGGATTAAGCACGAAGTTGTTTTTTGAGCTAAGTGTACAGTTTCTTCCCTACCCAATACGGGAACGGCATGATTATTGTATGTATGTATGTATGTATGTATGTATGTATGTATGTATGTATGTATGTATGTATGTATGTATGTATATATGTATGTAGCTCTATGTATGTATCTATGTATGTATTTATGTATGTATGTGTGTATGTATAAAATAATATTGAGAGCACAGTGATTTATTTGTGTTTTTTTAAACTGCTGATCATACAATCTACAGCATGTACACCCTCCCGTGTTTACTTCCACTTCCACTTAATTCTTGCCTCATTCCTTAAGGCTTATATCGAGGATTTCCAATTTTTTCCTATTTACAACGCTCTTAGTGTCTAAGTAAATTTTCATGTGGCCCTTAGGCCAAAGAAAACATTTCTGTTTATTGAATAGCTAGGTCCAAATCACTTAGTAGCTGTTTGCAAATATAATACACATACATTTAAGGAACATTAACATATTTTTATTTCATTATTAAATAACAACTACTTAATAATTTTTTGAAATATCCTGTGGCACCATTGTGATTTTGCTACCCCGCTGTCGTAGGTTATTAGTAAGGCTACTATTCTCAAAGAACTAAAAAATTACTTAAGGAAACATCTTTTCTAAGCTATCAATTACAATAGATTTATATATAATCCCCCCTTCCCCCTACCCTTCCTACCTAGTTAAAATGACCTTCATCTTCCATCGGCTGCTTTAGGGTATGGGTGTATCTGATTTGTAGCGCCTTTTGTGCTCAGAAATCGCTGGGGGCTATCATGTATACGAGTGTTTACTAAACCTTTTTGATCACAATCCTAAACATTATTTTCAGCGAAATACAATTCCAGCACAATCAAGCTTTATTTTCTTACTTATTCAAATTTAGAACACCCTTTGTTGTATGAAACGTATCTACTTTGGTTAGCATTGATATTTTACTATATTATTAGTACTACCTATTTTATATAAATTGATCATATCTATCAAAAGTCTCAGCTGAAGATCTCGTGACTGGACGTATGAATATGTGAGAGTTGATATAGCAGCTTCCTGTTAATGTCCGATATATCGATTCGTAAAAAACGGGGTTGTAGTTTCATAAATAGTGTTTTCTAAATTAACTTCATTGAATAGGTTAAAATAATTAAAAAATAATAATTTAAATACATTTTCTATCAGAAATAAATGGTACGGAACTCCACACAGACTTTCTCACTCTATTGTTTAAAAATGGAGATATTTACTCAAAACTAGTAATATATGTGAAAGAAATAATATACACTAGCAAACCCAAGCATAAATTGCACTACATATATGTAAAACATTTTTTGAGTCACAGTTTTAAATTTTATAATGTTATTTTTAGAGAATTAATGTCTTCATTTGTATGTTTGGACCGATAATAAAGATCAATATTGGGTCCATAAGGGTCAACACTTCTTTAAAATTTCAACTTCCGGTTAAAATTTTCGATATTATATTAGGTGTTGAACATCTTCATTTCATCGCATTACTATTAATTCCTTATTTATAAATTTTGATCAATTAAAAATGTAAATATTGACTATTGAGTCTAAAATGGAGATAGATCATTGTTGTACTAACATTTCTCCTAAGATGTTTAAGGAAAAATAACATAATCTTTTTGAGAGACTTACTTATATTTAATTACTCTATGGCATTGGAGAATTATTGCGTTAAAAATTAAGTAGTATCTCTTTACAACTAAAGCTCACAAATTTGTATTAATATATTTGCCAATATCTCAGAAACTGTTGGTTTTATAAAAATATACTTCATATAAAAGTTTTTTATTTTTAATAGTACTACAATTTTACAATGATAAGTTATTTAGTATTTCAAATAGTTGCGGAGATGCGGAAATTTCAGCTTCTGTAAGGTACCCTAAAATTCATTTTCATGGGAAATTGAAAATTTCCAGCTTATTTATAATCTTAATCAACGGCTAGATACGAATTTTAATCAAAATCGTTAAAGTTTATTTTGACAAAATTGATTTTTTTCTCTTTTCGCCCTTTATTAAACTACTCTTGATTTTAAGTTTAAACAGACACACAAAGAGATGGCATTTCAAAGACCACTTTTAAGGGTTCCGGGGGTCATGAGTCGTCGATATCCATCAACATTTCAGGTTAGATTTTTTTTACGGTCGCAATACTTCCTTTTGTGTTCGAAAAGTTAAAAAATATTAATATTTGCGTATAGTCTTTAAGTTATTTGTTTTATAAAAATATCCTTCGAATATAATATTTGTATTATAAATAGATCTACATATTTGTAATGATACATAATTTCATATCTCAAATAGTTTCGGAGATATGATAAGAAATGATAATTAACGCATCAGACCGGAGCCTTTAAAGTCATTTTGCCTAGATATTGATATTGGCCATTTTGCTTGGAATATCTATACATGTTTATAAATTAAATCTAATCAAAATCGTTCGGGCCGATTTTGAGAAAATCTATTTTTTCTCTTTTTACTGTTCAGTAAACTACCCTTAATTTTAGGGTTAGATATCGAATTCCATAAACCTCTCGGGGCAACCCTATGAAAACTCTAAATAACAAGCTTTACCCTGATTGGTAAAATAGTTTAGGCTCTAGTTGGAGTTATAGACAGACAGACAAACGGAAATTCTAAAACTACTTTTTCGGATTCGGGGGGTCATGAAACTTCGAGATCCATCAAGATCTCGAGTTTTATTTTTTTGTCTTTCACAATAATTTCTTCACCTGTAAGATAGCGAGAAAGTAAAAATGTACAACAAAACTTGACATTCAAGTGTTCACTATTCGATACTTTTTCTTAAGTTAATTAATTAAAAAACACAGACACTACAGCCAATCATCCCTCATTCATTAATTTATAAGTTTTTTGGGCCTAAGAAATATAAACACTGATTTGGTGTCTGCCACAGTAATATATTTAACTTCTATACAACTCATGAATTGGTTTAACAACTAAGGAAAATATCAAACAGTTAAGATATTCACTAAATGTGTCATAGAAAGGAATGGAGACAGTATGATAGATTCATAAATCTCATTCGACCCACCATTGAAAAGCAGTTAGTGGAAATTGCTGTTAACCCATAGTTACGGTGACCATATTTCTGACGGTGAAAATCGGGACAACTTGGCAACATTTTTCAAAAGTAGCATAAGTGCATAAGCATAAGGGATAAGCATAATAAGAACAAACATATTAAAAGATTTTTTATTTTTAGTAATTTAAAAAACATAAATTACAATAATATGTCATAGCTATAAAGAAATATGGGCTACGTAAAAATGGTAGTCAAAACTACTGGACTCATCTCAATCTCTAAGACTAAGTGGCAAACAGTAACAAGTAATCTTCAAGTTTAAATAATAAGAGTTTTGAGAAAATTATATTTTGTAAAAATATAATAGGCTATTACAAATTAAGATGTTTTTCTGTTCATTTTCCTAATTCTACTCGTTTTCAGTTGATTCAATGATTTAATTTTAAGTTGGATGTCTATTTGTGACTCATAAAAGCTGCCATTTTCAAATTCCGTGTATAAAATCTATGTGCATTGAATAACATTTGCTTAATCTAGAGGGGTAGCAACCACCACCACCGCCGCCGCCACCGGTGAAAAGGCAAAAACATACGGAGTTTATTCATATACTCTCAATAAAAGTAAAATATTATAAATGTAATGATTTCGATTACTGTAGAAACTTTTTTCATCAGTCAGACAATTCGTGACATTTTGGTCGTTATTCGGGACGCCGGGACACAGCCCTTAAAATCGGGACGGTCCCAATTTTTTCGGGACGTATGGTCGCCGTACCCATAGTGTAGTCTTGGTATTGCAAGGCTCCACATGGGGTGCTTTGCAGTATTGGAAGTTACTTACTTTAACGTGTGTCAAAAGTTTATAGATACATTTTTCCCATCATTTTTCTATTTTAGTAATCAAATAATACTTCATAATGCCTTAATTTTACAATGAATTGGAAACTGCAATATTCTATCATATTTGACCATTTTTTTCATTGAGATCTTCCCGTAACCCTCAGCAGCAATTTGGTGATCTTCCTTTGGGTTGTGACCCTGAGTTTGGGAACCACTGATGTAGTTTGTTCAGTTATCATTAGATTTTCATGAAAGGAATGTCTCTGCATTTACGTCAGTCCACCTCACTCCTTTCCCCTATCCCTATTATAAAGTCTCCTAGTCCATTTAATCTTGACATGTTCAACCTCTTACAATATTAACGCAAGAGAAGTTATCTGAAATGTTGTCTGTAGACACCTTGTGCTTGAGAATGGGCGCAGGGATAATTTAATTTCGAGTGAGGTTTTAAAATCGCAAGTTTATGACATGACGTTAAGACTTACTACTAAACTATGAGAAATAAAAACATTGTTACTCTATACAATGATGGTGGAACTTTATTTGTGTGAGAGGGGAATGGGGGTTTGGGGAGCAAGTAATAAAAAGTTTTTTAGTGTCTTTCTACCATTCTCTACCCCAGTTAATGTTAGAAAATTGGAGGATCCTAGAAGTTACTTGTGATCCTCATTATAAAAGAATTTTTGAAGACAATACGCGCTCGAAATCTATTTAAATAGCGTTACGCCTTAAATATTTTTAGATTTAGATACTCCTAGAGGCTAATTAGTGTACTTTAGTCTCCTTCGGCAAATTTTTGAAAATTCAATGTTTCTAAAAGCTATTTTAAGTAGTGCTCACAATTTTTTTTAACATATATTAGATTCCCTATAATCTCTTTGAAGTGTTTATTACCCAGATTGTTTTAAAATTTGACTGCCCCTAGAAGCTATTCAGAGTGTCCCTTACCTGATTTTTATTTTCAACAATTATACTTAACTAGACAATATCTGTAGAAGTCTTACAAAAGCAAATTTTTTAAAGTAGATGCCCTTAAAATCTTTTTGGAATGGTCCTCGCCAGATTTTTTTTTAACTAGACGCCTTAAGAGAAAGTGGTCTTTTTCTAACACATTTTTTAAAATTGAGTTCATTTAGAGGATAATTGAAGTGGTCCTCCAATGGGTTTAAAAAAATTATATTACATGCATTTAGAAGCTATTTAAAGGGATCCCCCAAGGGTTTTTCTTTTGATTCGGATGATTCTAGAAGCCATTTAGAGTGATATTTGCCTGGATTTTTTTAAAATTAAAAGCCTTTAGAAACTATTAGGAGTGGTCCTTCCCTGGAAAAGTTTTGAAAATTGAATGCCTCTAAAGTTTTTTTAAAATTAGGATACAAAAACCTATTTAAGCTTCACATTAAAATCATTGGAAACTTTCGGGGGGCTTGAATTCCCTATACTACCTCTCTACGCCCATGTTCTTGAGCTAGGCTGGTGGTAAATTAGAGCACAATGATTAATATATGGATTATTAGTGTTTTTTTCAACAGACATACTTTTTTTTAGCACTGCGTATTACTTTCCATCCATGTGTACGAATTACGCTTATAGTTTTAGGGATAAGGAAGATTATATTAATAGGAGGGAGATATACCCGTATCTGTGTGTAGAGAGAGTGGAAAAACACTTTATAAAACCACCCTTAGTACCCCCGACTGAGATTCGAACCCTTGATCTCTCCGTCATCGGTAGTTTAGTCTACTGCGAGAGTAGTGCATAAGGCCTATACCACGCAGCCACTGAGGTTGGTGACATAACACTATAGTGGAATGAAGATGAGAAAAAAAACCCTAAAGGGTCTAGTTGAGTTTCAAACCCTTAGCTTGTCTATGGAAACTCAATATATTTCGAGCTTTACATCTTAGAACGGGGGTCCACTGGTGCAACCAGAGCCGATAATTTACCAAGTTAATGGGATCAGTCTTACATTTTATTTTATTATGCACTAGGCTTATAATATCCCACTCAGGTTATAAGAAGCATAGGACCAACAGGGGGGAAGTGCTGTGTCCTAGGAAAATTAAAGTGGAAAACATAATTGTCTACTAGATCTATCACTTGAAAATGAACGTAAGGACGAAATTCAAATATCATTTTAGAGATCTTGGAAATATTATTGAAATAAAAATTGGATGAACCTCCTTATGTATTAAATTTGTGATATACATAGTATTTGTTCAGATCAAGTAAAATTCACCGGATCACATGCGTACACCTAATAGAGTTAAATTATACTTTTCATTAAATTTGACGAATATATTTGTTTAACTTACTATAAGCAATGAGAGTATTTTTCAGAATAAAGCAAAAGTCAAATAAAAAGCAATTTTAAAATAATTTCTCTAACACATTTCTTAAATAGTTTTTTATTATCTATTATTAATTTTACAATTTGCAGATAATTATATCTGAAACCTAAAAACTGATAGTAACACGGCCTTAAAGGACTGCGGTGTCCCGACTTTTGAAGATTTTGACCCCAATTTTGATCTCTGAAACCATCGCGACTCCATGACACCTTAAACAATGTCAAATCCTTGTTTATTAAAAATCATGTAATGGCAGCATAACAGCCCACCCGAGTCGCAGATGGCTGTGGTATCTGATAGATCGTGATACTATTGGTAGCTAATATGTAGATGACGATTCCCAAACGTCCATCACAAACTCTGCATTAAACTATGCGTGATTAATGACTCTGAAGACGTGACGAATCCGGGATAGATCATTGAGAAGCTAGTAGGGCGTTTGGCAACCCCAGTTACTATGACGAGTCAAATCACTCACATCCTGTTTGAGTACCGTTATAATTGGCCCACATTGCTAAGTACAGCTCTGTGATTTTCCCCGACCTCTTTCCACATACATAATTTATTCCTCGCACCTTTAGTTAATAATTTTTTATGTGGGCTTATTAAATTTTAATGTGTACCCCATGCCCATTAGTTTTTAATGTGTGCCCCAGGGTGCAGACTTGGGCGTCGGGCCTAGTTTTTAATGTGTGCCCCAGGGTTTTGGGTGTGCACTCCTCATGATTGTGTATCCCTGTGGGGAGAGTAGTTTTTATCTATTGGTAGGGGAACGTGCAGTCCAAGGCGTCGGCCAGTGAGGGCTGGGAAGCATCCTCTCTCGACAAATGTCAAACATAAAGTGATGTCTCACTGTGATTTTCCACATCCGAGGTCCGGCTCGGTGGTGATTATACTAAACATGTTCAAACAGGAAAATACTGGCTAGCACTGGCTCAGTATGGCGTTGTGATTTTCCCTGACCCCCTTTCCACATCCGGGTACCCAAGGTCATTAATCGTTAGTGATTATACTAATCATGTTAAAACAGGAAAATATTGGCTAGCACTGGCTCAGTACGGGGTTGTGATTTTACCTGAACCCCTTTACACATCCGGATGCCTTAGGTCATTAATCGGTGGTGATTATACTAAACATGTTCAAACAAGAAAATACGGGGGAGCACTGGCTCCACTGTGATTTTACCCAACCCCCTTTCTACATCCGGCGTCGATCGGGGGTGAATATATAGAGGGGGGGGTCGCTTGTTCAACTATTTATAAGTGTTTGTATAGAGGATCAAGATGGACAAGTTACAACAGATGGTAAATATTGTTGAAACAGTTTATATCGTAAAATTTTATGATCTAATCGAAGATCAAAATACTCAGTGGATAAATTAAAAGCGTTCAATACAAAGATCGAGAGACGCCTAATAACCTATCTAGATGGCGAGTTTTGTGGAATTTTACCCTGTCAGTTTGGTACTCTAACGGATGAAGACATGTGTGATCTTAATAAGGAAAAATTGATATTTATCTGTGCTGGAGTAAAACCCGGTACACCTACAATTGTGAACTTTGAACGCGTTTAGGAGACGGGCAAAAGCATCGAGCAGTTAACAACAACATCAGGCAACACATCTCCACTAGCAGTTGGATCAAGTTTAGCATCAGTGCAAGAGTTAAAGAAGTGTACTACTGAATTACACAGTTGACAGGTTAAATACTCAGCAAATCATCCAACGAGTTTAGCGGTCAGGTGCGCTCACCCTGCTTAGAACCGGCTATATTAATTTAATTTTTGTCGGTCATACGATTGCGGGGCGTGCCTATATGACAGCAGAAAATATTCACAGTGTGGCCGTGAGCGATAGACATGTAATTTACAAAGTAGTGAAGCACGACAGAGAGGAGCGAGGCTACATCGGGTTCTGCGACTCTACCTGTCACACGATCAGAGCGACTGAAGTAATACCCTACAAGAGAATTAAGGAGTTTTACCTGTGTGATATGACATGTGATGTGTACAATTTCCACAAAGGGGACGTTGTGGCCGTGTTTCCCATGCCTCCACCACACTTCCGAGCTCCACACCACCCACCAACACCGTTCATGACGCAGCAGCCACCACCCCCAACCCCAGAGTCAGCAGCGTACCCACTGCCAGAGTCACGTGAGTACCCACAGCCAGAGTTGTCCGCCTACCAGACATCAGAGTTAGCAGAGTACTCACAGCCAGACTCACCCGCGTGTCCACCACCAACGGAGGAGGAGGTAAAGTCCGAAGAACTCATAACTCTCGAGGATTTAGCAATGCACAAAATTATTTAAATGTTAAAAATATGGGTGAAACGCCCGATGACTACATAATCAGTCTGGGCAGTTTCGGTAAAGTCTTCCGTCCAAAGTCCGCCTATTATTTGTATTGTAAGCGAGTTAATCTAAACCACGCTGTATGACATATCTAGGAGGACAAAGTGTGATGTTTAAAAGTGAATTAAAAAACAAGGCGCGTTCATGTTGCCGTAGTCTTATTTCACTTCGTTACTATTCTCACAAACTCTGCTTACGTCATCGGAACTAGTGGTGACATATTTTCGACATTTTGAAAAACGTTTACTCTGTGAGAGGGGAACCTATATAAACTAACTCAGTTTGTGAGTAGAGGGCGTTGCTTATTGAGCGAGAGTGTTTTTTTTTCTCCCAGGGATATTTATTTACACCGTTTCTTTCGCTGCATCTCCAGTTTCCATTATGTCTTTTAAATTTAGCATTTGTGAGAGGTCCTACGCAAAGCTATCCAACCTTATTCGACATAAACATCAATGTCATCAAATTCCTCCAAATCCTGCCCCAGAGGTTCACCAGGATGACTGTAGGGACGAGGATTGATTGTGCAGTGCATTATACCAGATCGAGAAAGAGGAATACAACCGTGTCAAGTTCTTCAACGAACTTGAGAAAAACAAAAGTTATAAGGTTTTGCTATAGGAAGAGGCCAGCAATGAACCAAACTTTATTGTGCTTGATGGTGTGGTAAGAGTGAAAATGTCAGGAAAAAACTTTGGAGAAACTGTAAATAGGCGTTCTAGCGCCTCTCAGTGTGTCCTGAGCTATTTTGGACGTGAATCCTACTCAATTGCTAGATGGTAGAATAGATGATATTCTCTCCTGATGTTTTATTAGGTAAAAGAGTGACGATATGTTTTTATTGCTATCACAATTCTATAGTTCATGTTGTACTCTAAGCTATCAACTTAATTACCTGTAGTGGACACAAGACCTAAGTAATAATAATATTGCTGCTTGTAAAAAAATATTCTTTGTGGTTGTTGTTATCGTAGCTGTGGTAGCACGCTATGTACTGCTATATGTATTGACTCTGTGTAATTTTCTTTAAATTATTTCACCTCTACCCCCATTCAAATTAAACCACCTTACATTTAAATTCTACCTTCCTTATTCCCAGATTGTAAATCCAGGGGTGGACCCAGGATATCAGGTAAGAAGGGAGGCGTTGGGTGCTATACTATTTTTTGTGTGTGTAGGTTTACTATTTCTAAGGAAACATATAAATTTATTTACATTTTCAGAAAAAATGTAATTAATCACTCAACTTTCAATAAGCAAAATAAAATACCTATCAATGATAAAAAATTTGAACAGATAAAAATCCATGACATTAGCTAGTTTATTTATGTTTTTATTAATTTTTGTTAATTAAATTATCTGGTAAGAATATAAACCAATTACTTACATTGAGTGACATGCGAAACCACTAGCTAGTGAGATATTGCGTGACATTAAAACTAGTAGTGATTATAAGATAGATTTATTTTTTTAATTATTATTGTTAATATTAGCTAAAAAAACTTTGAGTGGAGAGGGTGCGTCCCCCAAACCCCACCCTATGGATATACTCTTGCGTTAGTCTAAATATACAAACTCCCTGGACTTGCTGAAAATAAATGTGGCTACTATAACTTGTAAATTTACTGAATGGTATGGTGCACCACACAACTTTCTCGCTTATTTACCTAAAAATGGAGACATTTGCTTTAAATTCCTAAGATATGTGAAACAATATAGCATACACTGTTAACGAAATATAATGTAAATAGAGCATTTCTTACCATCAAAAACACAAATTCAATAATATACTGTTTAAGAAATAACGAGGAAAGAGGGACATCTATGCCCACCAAAGAGCATAGCAATCAATTTCCCATTTCAAAGACTTCCTTAATATATATATGCTTAGAGTACGGAAACTATTGGTTTTATAAAAATCTATTTCAAATTAAATGTTTAAATTTTGAATAGTCCTAGATATTTGCAATGGTAGGTTATTTCATATTTCAGGATAATAAGATCAAAATTGGAAATTTATATCTTGTAATAAGTACCCTCAAAGTCATTATTATGGCAAAATGATAATTTTCATTTTATTTTTAATGCTAAACAATGCTTAGAAACAAATTTTAATTAAAATATTTAGAACCTATTTTGAAAAATTTGATTTTCTATTTATAAATTTTAGCCTGATAGGTACTGTACAATGGTTCCGTGTCTAGACCGGGAGGCAGACAGAGAAAGGGCGTTGCGAAAAAAACCTTTTTATATTTAAGTAGGTCATGAAACATCACATTCAGCGAAATCTCGAGTTTTATTGCTTAACGATCACAATAACTTCTCTCTCCAAGGGGTCATGATAAGTTGAAAATAGACTATGTATTAACCCGTTATTTAATGTAGTTTCCATATTTTTAATGAATTCAAGCCATGTGAATCTACGTCATTATGTTTTAAAAAATTCTTTTATCTTGGTATGTGACATAGAGAAACCCGTATTGATTTTTAAAAATATTTTTCCTCCTGCCTTCTTAAATGTGCTATGGTTTTGCGTCGGTCCAAATTAGTTATTTTATCGGATTTATAGGCACACTCACCTTAAGGTGCGGCAGAAGGGAGCGCAAGTTTTTTTAAGATTTTTATAGAATATACATTTTTTGGTCAAAATAAATCAAATATTTCTCCAATAGCAACATAGAGTTTAGTTTTCTGCATATGCTAATATCAACAGATCTTGAATATTTGTCAAGGGTGTCCTGGAATTTTGTCAAAACTTTTTAAATAAAGAGAAAAAGTTTTGACAAGATTCCAGGACACCCTTGACAGATATTCAAGATATTTTGATATTAGCATGTGTAGAAAACTAAAATCTATGTTGATACTGGAGAAATATTTGATTTATTTTGACCAAAAAAATGTAATGCTATAAAAACTGTAAAATTAATCGTGCTCCCTTCTGCCACACCTTAACGGGATTGTAACTTTCTTCCCTATTTCTATTGGTAAGCGTAGCTAGGTTATAATTAGTTCATTGGTTTAATCAATTATATTGTAAAGCCATTATTGACAAAGAATATAAGTGAGAAGCCTGGGACAGATTCTGATTGCAGTAAGCTCGTTCTAAAATCATCAAAGGACTACAATCATGATGAGCGAGCTCCCATTATCACTTCAATAATCTATTTTTATATACATTATGTCATAAATTATAAGACAAGCTATGCAAGTGGATCAACTGAATCTTTAATTTGAAGGGAAGGATACAATTAAGACAGTAGGCAGTAACCAGAAAAAAAAGAAGGGGTGGCCTTCTAGATATTATTTATGAATGCTGATTAAATAGTATATATGATTTCATCAAAGAATTATGATTAAATATATTATAATTACATGAGTCTATTAGTACGAAGTGTGAAATAATCAATAAAGGTTTACTAAATGTCTGATTCTGGTCCATGAACGAAGATAAAGTTCTTATTTCCCTAAAATTTAATGCCCCACTCTGATTAGTGGATCATGAACGAGCACAACATTGTAGAATGTATGATCCAAATCAATTGAGAATAGTCCTGAGCAATGTAAGTATAATGGATTAAGGAATTATTATTAACTGCTATCTAGGGATGATGGTGAACAAATGTTATACAAGTATAAAGCATAACTATAATCTGTGTAAGCAGATAAAACATCATATAGTTATGATAAATGGTTTCGATCAATGAAAGTCAATAATTAACATGAATGAAGTGTTTTGAAGTATTGCTAAGATTGGTGATAGGTAATGAACACATGCATGAGATTCCACCTTCTTTAACCATTTAATTAGGTATGTTTTCATGATTATGGGATCAACCAAGGGATGACTTAGACCTATGTTTGTGCTCCTGATAAATGGATAGTATGATCAAAGTTTGGGAGGTTTAACTCTGCCCAATGATGGTAGATCGAATGTGTTATAAGTGTGAGGCATAGTTATTAACAATTTGATTAATGAAAGAGAATCAAGTGTGTTAAAAATATGGTGTACGACTTTAATCAATGAACTCTAGTCCAGATAAATCCTGATCTTCTTGATATATGAGGGTAAGGTGAGTTTTTTTCCTTACAATTCTGAGGGAAATACATATCTATTCCTTTAAGCATTCAAATGGGCATGATATCCTATACATTTCAGCATAAGTCGTTCTAGCCAGACCTAAGATACACTTATTTACACTTATATTATATCTTTTATGTTTCATCATGATGGAGATTAACCAAGGGGGAGGGGGGCAAAGTCTTAACAAGAATGGGTCCAGTCATTGATAGTTAGAAGGATAATGATACATTCTTTTGCACTATGTTGATATTTTATAAGTTTCGCTATGAACAAACAACGTAAGAGGTTGAAATTGTATAGGTTTCACCATGATAAAATCAATCAAGAGATGACTCCTGCCTTGAATGGTTACAGTTATCTCTTCATTCACTCGAAATATCACAATCTCTAAGCGTGATGTAAATCTCCTATCAAGTCTAAGTACCATTCAATGTTAAGACCAATGATCAAATGTTGTTTATTTATGTTGTGGATCTTTGATTAATAAACAAATGTTGTTTAAGTATAAATAGGTATACATATAAAGTATTTTTGATAAAATGTCCAAATATGTTGTAGATTTCTGATCAAGTCTATTTATAATGTGGATTTCAGATCATTGAGGAAATGAACAGTTATAGATTAAGGAATATGGCAGTTATGCGCTCAAGGTGATCTGCTATACCAAGATTGAAGGGTGCGGTCAATGAATGATGATCAAATTTATTTTAAGAATGATGTATGAATAATGATTAAATAAGATTCAAGTTATGATCAACGAACAATGATTAATTGTATTTTATATATATATATCGATCAATGAGGAATGTGCTTTTAGTGTTATATTTCTATCATCAAGTGTGATACAGACTTACTCTATGGCATTAGGAACTCAAAAGCTCATTGCCGCATTTACGAAAATATGCGACCTATTCCTATGTTTTGCTAGATCGACCCAGTACATCTCATTACCCATTTTTTTAGGTCAATTTTAATGTTACTCTCCCAAATGCGTTTAGGTCTTCCCAATTGTCTCTCTCCATTGTGTTTTTGAGTCAATACCCTGAACATGGTTATAGAATCTTCTATTCTCTTCATGGTCTGCCCACCGTAAATTACGAGACTTAATTATCTCATCCCTTTAGGAACAAATATATCCCTAAACACCTTTTCTTAGAACACCCCAAATTGGTTTTAGTCATTTACGGTAAGAAACCACTTTTCACACCCATAGACAACAACCGGTAAAAATATTGTTTGTGTATTCCGATTTATACATTCCTTGACATCAGGCGAGTTGTCAACAACTTACTAATCGAGCAATAGCATGCATTTACTGAATATGTTATTTTCCTAATTTACAATCTAATATCGTTATTGCTATTTAAAATTGTTCCTAATTATTTAAAATCATTAACCCTGTCAACTAATATGTTGTCCGCAGTAATATCTAAACTATCGTCCCCAATTGGTGTTCTCTGTGTGATCATAAACTTAGTATTTTCATCATTCACTTCTAAACCTATTTCCTTACTAGCCTCTGATAAAATCTCTGCATTTCTTGCAATCGCTTCTTTACTATTGCCCAACAAAGATAAATTATTTGGTTACCTAATAGCTGCATTGTACCATTTAATGTCCACCCTTCTTTATTCTCTTGGGTTAGCGTAATAAAATAATCCAAGCCTAGATAAAAAATTAGTAGGGATAGTGCGTCTCCATGTTTCAAACCATTATGTATTTTAAACGTATCTGAAAAATGAAATCCACGTGTCTCAATCAAACATATCTCAATATGCTTGACAAGTTTTTTGGGTATCACAAACTTAACTAAATTTTAATATTATTTATTTATTTTAACTGAATCGTAGGTCTTTAAAAATGTATATATAATTGGTGAATCATCAAGTTGCATTCCAATGTTTTTTTTCTAATATTTACCTAATAAACAAAATCTGATATTTTGTAGATCTATTTCATCGAAATCCACGTTGATGATCCCCAATTATTTTTTCATTCTTGAAATATATAATCTAATTATAATGTATGAATAATTATTAAATGTAATGCATGGTATGATTCACAAACTCTGATTAAATATATTTTATATATCAACCAATTAGGAATGTGCTATAAGTATAATATGTATCTAATCAAGTCTGATTAGATCTATTAAACTATGTAATAATCAAACAGTAATTATCAAATATTTTATAAGTATGCTAGCCCTACAATATAATTTGCTGTGTGGTTTGATCCATGAAATATTATAATATGTATTTTAAGTATGAGAGATTAAATATTGTAGGATGCATGGTATGATCAATGAAATACTATTAAATGTATGTTTCGTGACACTGATACGCGTCAGATGATAATATTTTTAGTAAGTTCTGTACATTTATTTTGTTACTTTTTAGGCAGTAAATAAGGCAGTTTTAATATAAAAATATCTTACTACCTACTTGGATGTAATGTAATGATGCTATTATTTTGTGCCTTTTATAAGTAGAGATTTTACAGGCAATTCTAGTATGCAATCAGGTAGACATTTTGAATATCAAATCGTAAAACTGGTCTTAAAATATAGCCTATGCACTGGAAAATCTTCTTTGCTCTATACTTTATTTCTACCTCATATGATTTAAGTTTTCATCAATATTATTAGGGGTACTGGGGGGTGGGGAGTGCCCTATTTGCTCTCCCTTGGTGTCTCAACTCAGTTTTATAATATGGGGAACTCGCCTTTAAATGAAATTGATAAAATTGTGTTTTAAATTAATCAACGTTTTATTTTTCCACGAGCATGGTCGTTGAAGCAAAGCTAATTGAATATTCACTAGAGAAGTTTTTATTCTTCAAATTATTGAAAAATACGTTTAAACGTAGTGTCAATCATTTATATTTTCTCTGTAACGTAACAACCTGCGCTATAAACATTAAATTAGGTTGTCATGCCACATAGAATTTGTTAGTCACTCTATAGACTAAATTATATGTCTATTAACAGTATTATTAAACTCATGATTTATTTTTGCCTTTATTTTCATAATAAGTATATTTATTGCTATTGTTTAAAGGTTGGTTGTATATTCTAGTAAATCCAAGAAATTATAAAAGAGAGTGTGTTCGATAAGACATATTATGTAGATTACATTATTACGTTGAATATAACTGACCGTGCTTGTGTGGTATTTCCAAACAGCAAAAAATTAAATTATCTAACCTAACGGACGATATAACTAGGGTAAATATTGCCGGTACCAGGCTATACATATCACCCGCGTTTCACTACCCGTTTGTGTTATACGTCCCTAATATAATTAGATATCTAAAATACAGGACGGGACACAATCGCATAAACGTTCTCAGATTGTGTATTATTGCTTTGAGGAAAATTTTCTGAAATGTGTTTTTAGTAAACTAACCATAAATAAGTTTTACTCTTAAAAGAACACATTATCTTGTCTATCCCAAACACTCTTATCATATAAATTCAAACCAAATTGTTTAAATAGTTTCAACTAATTTAAAGTTTTGAATAGTAGACTATATTATTTGTAAACCAACCTAAATCTATTTGTAATTTTCAAAAATAAAAACATTTTCTTAATTATCATTAAAAATTATTCCCAGATACCTATTTTAAACTCATTCTTCAAGGCCAGTTTCAAAAAATAACAAATTTTCTAAAATTTATGTAAAATAAACCACATTTAAATTAATTTGTTTTAGAAAAATTAATGTAGATTATATTGTAAATGTAAAATAGTTCCCTGATACCAATTTTGAACAAAGTCATTAGAGATATTAATTTAAAAAATTCAAAATTTATAAAATATTTCATCAGTTAATTACTATAATTTTTTTTAGGAAAATAAATATGTAATACTATTTATAATGTAGAAGACTTAACAAATACCCATTTTGAATCAATCCTTTGGACACATTTTTTTAAATGCTCAATTATTTTTCTAAACCGGTCGTCAATAAACAACCATTAAACAAATTTTCTCCCATCAAACCAGTATACAGTTTAATTTTTCATCTTAAACAGTCCCCAGATGTATAGTTAAAAAATCATTATAGCCATTTTCGAAATATTTTGAATTTTAAAATATTCCCCATCGGTAAAGTTCCCTTTAACGAAATATATTTTTCCAAAAAACAAAAATACAGTGCTATTTGACACGTTAAAAACAATCCTAGATACTTTACAATATATACAAAATTGAACATTATCGAAAGATATGTGATAAAAAAATAAATTCCACAGTAAGATACCCTTCATTTGAGGGCTAGAGTCAAAATAAATAATGTCTCAGGGTATCCCTAGCAAATCTAAATATCAAATTTGAACTAACTCCACTACCCCGTTTTGGATCCATGGCCACGGACAGACAGACATACGGACAGACATAATTGTAAAATCCACTTTTTTGATTTAGGCTCCTCATAAAACACAAATTTCACAAAAATCTAAAGATAATTGTTTTTCACGATGACAAAACTTTCCCTTGATATATATATATATGTATATATGTATGTACGTATTGTATGTATGTATGTATGTATGTATGTATGTATGTATGTATGTATGTATGTATGTATGTATGTATTTACGTATGTATGTAAAATACTTATCCTGAAGGATGGTTGGATCCTCACAAGTACCACCGTCTGCTTTAAAGCCTAGTCAGCACTGAAGAGGAGTCATAAGGAAATGAAGAGTTAGGTAGTTTCCTGTTGCTTTCCTCACTAAGCCAGAAGGCACTATTACACATCAGTCTACCAAGCCCACCAAAATACATACACCAACTGACCCTACAAATGACACCTTCACTCCATTCATCGCAGAGCCTGGCTGTATATTGAATGTGATCACTAAAATCATTCTTTGTTCTGGCTGCTAACGCGCGATTCTCACAGTAGACTAGTCTTCCAATAACGGGGAGAGTGAGGTTTGAATCTCTTTTGAATGTACTGAGGGTGTTTTTCCAAAATGGTTTTCCACTCTCCATCCACGCAAATAGGGATACACTTCCTATAAATATAACCTTCTTAGTTCCTAAAACCATTAGCGCAATTAGTACATAATCGTATAGCCCTACTATAACCGTAGTAGGACGCGGTGCATGAAATATTATCAATCCTATACCAGAAGATTTAGTGGATTGTAAACACTATTTATGACCAGAAATATATCTGGGCTAAATCTCTTACAAGAGAAAGTAAATTTTATAAACTAAATACATACAAATGTATCTAAGAGTATCGACTGGTCGGTAAAAATAAACGATACACAATAATCAGAGATTTATTTCTTTTTCCAGGGATGTTAATAGTGACACGCTTAAATATTACAAGGAACGATTCACGACATGAATCTGACATCATCGCGAAGGAAACATTAAAGCCTATTAAAACAGTGTGATGAATACATTTAAAGAGCCCAGTCAGATTATTGATGATGTAGAGGACTTGTATTAGAGATGGCGTAAAAAGCATCTATTAAATTCTTATCTTTATTAACCTTTTCTCGTTCTGATATAACATACGATGTTCGTTGCGATATTAACTTGACCAAGCTTGAAAATACACAGGCCATATACTCTTTGATTAGAGAGATGGTTAAGTAATTCTCAATAATACAGGTTGGAGCAGAAAGTGTTGACACATTTAATAACACTATATCTTTACTATTTTAATTAATACATCTTTAAGTTATATTAAAATTAAAAATTGACCATTTTATGCATAAATTTTAAATATTTTTATTTTAAAAAGAATGTGTTTAAGGTGGTCATCATTATATGCAATACTGTGTTATGCCTCGCTGCAGCTTCGGGAGTAACTGGTTTATGTCGCGACGACGGCAACGTTGTGTTCATACACGTGTGGGTAGAAGTAGGAAATGGTCGGCGAGAGTGTTCCGGCAACGTTAGTCGCGGTGGAAAAGAAGGATGTCCAGGCAACGTGAGTCGCGGTGGAACAGAAGGATGTCCCGGCAACATTAGTCGCGATGGAACGTGAGGAAGTCCCGGAAACGTGAGTCGTGGTGGAAAGTAGGGTGATGTTGGAGAGAGAGAGGGTTACACAATGTTGATCTCTCGTAACATAAGACAATCTAACAGCTCTTTCAAACAGGTGGTGCACCCGGGTTGGGTAGCCACTCTCCGACTGGCTTTTGACCGAGGAACCACCGTTTTAAATACCCTCCACTCCTGCCTGGCCTTGTCCAATGGGAGAAAAGGGAGCTTCCCATTGGTGCGGGAAAATGTGAGCGATAGTGGCCGCCAAGCGAGCCAATAGAAAGAAGAGTTCTCGTCGCAGTTACAGTCGTAGTCAATAGCATGCTCTGATGCACTCTGAAGTGGAGCATGAGAGCAAGTTCTAAGTCGTACCAACTGATTGGCCACACCACGTGGCTTTGGAATCCAACAGGCGGGTTGTCACGTTTCGTGAAGTTTCTGAAACAAAGAGAACATATTATTAATATTGGTGGGGGAAAACAAAAATAATGTTGGGAAACCGAATAAGGGTTTTTAGAGTTACGTGCGGAGACACTACTCTATGGGGACTGGGTGAGAGCCTCCCAAACCACTATTGACACATCTCGCTTATCCAAGCAGGGCTTTGGGACGTCGATGGCACCCTCCAGGTTCGATGACGTAATTCCTAAGGCCCTGAATAAGAGGATTGGTGGCACCGGAAAGTCTGTCGTGGGAGGACTGCGCCAGCTTCTGGAAGTGCTCCTTGATGGTAGGCATATCCAGGTTGCGATGTCGAGTCTTATTCTGAATATACCAAGGTGCGTCCACAATGATCCTCAAACACACGCTCTGGAACGCCTGCATCCTCCTCATATACGCGTCCACCAGGTGGCTCCAAGCGGGACACGCATAGTCGAGAATCGGTCTGAGCAACTGCCTGTAGAGTGTCAAACCGTTCCTTGTAGACAGGGCGCTACGCCTGTTAAGCAGTGGGAATAGGATTCCCAGCCTTAACCTCACCTTGTTGAGTCTTTCAGTCAAGTGTAGTCGCCAGGTCAGTCTGGTGTCCATCGTAAGTCCCACGTACTTAACACTGTTCGCCCATCTGATCTGTTCTCCAAACAGCTGGAGTGGGGCTGGCTTGTAGAAAATTCTTTTCCATGTGAAGAGCACAGATGTTTTTTATCAACGTTAATACTTGTCCTCTATGTGGTCAACCACCTCTCCACCTGTGTGGTGCGTCTGGAGTCGCCTCTCCATCAGCTACCCTCGCCACGACTCCTCTACTAGAGCCGTGTTGTCTGCATACAGTGCCAAATTGATGTATGGGGATTTAGGAATGTCATTCACCTACAGACTGAAAAGAACCGAGCCCACGAGGGAACCCTGCGGCACTCCAGCCCCGATACGTCTGACTTGGGAAGTGGCGTTCCCAAAGGTAGTGGAGAAGGTGCGGTGGGAAAGATAAGATTGTACAACCTTAACTAGGTAGAAGGGCAGGTTCAGGGAGAGGAGTTTTAAAAGGAGAACTTCGTGCCAAACACGGTCGAAGGCGTTTGCCACGTATAGGAAGACAGCACCAGTCAGCCTGTTTATGTTGAAGTTCCTCGTGACCTGCTCCACGAGACGGACGAGTTGGTGAGACGTAGCCTGTCCCACCCGAAAGCCAAACTGCTCATCCACCAAGATGAACAACTCGCGAACATGTCGGGTCAGTCTCGTCAGTAGAAGTCTCTCGAACAACTTGCCCAAAAAGTCAAGCAAGTTGATCGGTTGGTAAGACGAAGCTAGGGCCGGGTCCTTACCTGGCTTATGAAAGCAGAGGACGTTGGCGTGCTTCCAGAGCTTGGGGAAGTGACTCAGGAGCAGGAAGGCGTTGAATAACTCCACGAGGAAGCTAATCTCCTCCAATGGCAGATTTCTGAGCACCACGTTATTGATACCGTCACGTCCGGGGGCCTTGTTTATTCTTAAAGCAGCTAACGCCTGCGATATTTCTGTCACCTCCGTGGATTCAGGATCATCCAAGGGTCTGTACGAGACTGCATCGATGGCCTGAGCCACGTGCGTAATGTGCACTGGGTCTGACGGGTCGTCAGTCGGTACCAATTATGCCTCTAAGTTCTCAGCAAGAGCATCGGCCTTCTCCCGGTCGGAGTTGGCCACCCCACTACGACCTACAATAGTTGGCCTTGGTGCAGGGACCCACATCAAGTTCCTTGTCATGCGCTACAGGGACCTGTCCTGTACGCACAGGCTATAAATCTTGTCCTCCTAGACACTATTCCAGTATTCTTGAACCATCTCGTGAGCCACATGGACTTTTTGGCTCCAGTTGGCCTTGTCTACTGGGTCCCTCGAGATTTGCCAAGTCTTCCTCAGCCAATTTTTCTCCCGGACGTGCCTGAGGATAGAATCGGGCAAATAAACCTGTGGCGCCCTCTTAGCACGGTGCCTTGGCATCGAATCTTCGAGCGATACTTTGATGCCGGCAGTTATGAACTCCGCACCGCGATTGATTTTTGCTGTTGTTCAAAAGGTAGGAATGGGTCCCAACCTTACTCTCATTAAATTCGTGAACTTGTCCCAGTTAGTGCGCTTAGGGTTGGTTTTTCGGGGGTCAATGAAGGACACTGTGCGTGATTATTTATATAAATTATATGATTATTTATATAAAAATTGACAGTTTAAAATACAAGCTTTTATTTTAAAGCCTAAACACTTCCACACAACATATATTTAATAGCAAGTTCTTGCTTTAAAGTATAAAACTTCGAAATTTTTAAATCACTTTTTACTTTAAACGCGTGTTCAACTCTCAAAATGTGATAGTAATTAACATAACACAACATACTCATTTCTTTAATTTTTATCCTCCATTATAAAATTACCTTGAGATATCTCTAGATTTTACAAATAATATAAAACAATAACAAGAGATAAAGCCGTTTCCAAATGAATTATTGCAAACTTTAAATTAGTTTGACCAAAATCAATTTTAAGTGGCTTGTAACCTTACATTTATGTTAGACCGTGCTTAAAGTGCACATGATCCTACATGTAAAACTATCTTTAGGTAATCTTTTGCTAATTACTATTATTCTAAATAATTGAACTATTTCATAATATTACTTTAAATTGTTTGGTAGTTAACCTTCTTAATAATTGAATAGTAAATTTAAGTAATATAGACTAAATGTTTAATGTTAGTTTTAACTTTGTAAGTTTAGGGTCTCAAATGATTTTTTTTCCCTCTGTTTCAGGATCTCCTATAATGTGTGACAGTGGTAAGTAGGCATATACATTTTATAAGGAAGACTAGAGATAGCATGCCATTTCCATCCAGATTCAACTGTTACACTTGGGAATAATTTCTATCTCTAGATTCTAATCAAGTGCCGTTTTACATTACAATTGTGTAAATCCCCTGTAAATCATAAGTTTACTAACTAGGAAAGTCTTGCACGTTTTCACTTTTCCCAGTTTATCAAGAACGACATTGTTATTTGGTTTGGGTAGTTTTTTCTTATATGTTGCGTTGTTTTAGCCTATTTTATGGTCATATGACTAATACAACAACTCAGCACTTTAATATTTTATAATTTTTCTATGTAAGAATGATAAAAGATGTTTCATAAATTATTTATATTTATTTTAATCATTTATGTGTGATAACAAATTTCGATTATGAATCCGCTATCAAACCCTCTTCAAAGAGGTTAAGTTTTCACAGGAATATTAAACAAATAGTAATAAAATAGTAATTAAAATAAATGCGTATACATTGAACCAATAGAAATACGCGGTGGGAAAAAATGGTGACGAGTCACCCACTTTAATCAGTTCTAATCAGACGTTCTAGTTTTATTATGATTTTTTTGTAAACATATTTACTTTCAGAGGCCGTGCTACCCCTTTTCAACTTCTGAGAATAATTTTGATTGATATACCCGTGTTTCATATAGGTACTGTCCCTTATATCAAATAATTTATGGGTGAATACTCTTATTTTACGAACTGATGCTATTAGATATATTCATTTGAAAAGTGTTATGTATTTTCAAAATTTCTTTAAGTGATATAAACTCACACCCTTACTCCACATCCCCTTGTACCCTGGCACCTATTCGGTTATCTTTTTTATTTATTATATGCGTTTATGAATATGAGAATACATCACTAAACGTCTTCAGTCCAAACAACGCATCATTTCAAAAAATTTGGTATAAAATTTTGAAAAATAAAGTCAAAAATACCTTTGTTTTATAATTGTCTTATGTAGAATATTTAGCTTTGAGGGTGGTTGTCGAACTCTTGGAAACCCATGTTTGTAAACCAGAATTCTTTAAAGATGAAGGGATTAATCTTTAAATTTAATCTTTTTTAAACTACTATATTACAGTTTTATTAAGCCCCGCCGCATCATCGTCAAGGGTTCCGAAGTTTTGTGTGCATACAATCTAGTTTAATATAATACAGTTGCCATGGAAAGAGTCTTTTAAAAATGTAAATTTTTTGTGATCAACATTGATAACATTTGCCTACATTACCTTTTAGTGTTATTTAATAGGTGCTGTAAATGTAAATTATAATAGTGACACAATTCCCATGTAAATAAATGTGTATGATATCACATTGTACTGAATTTATTAATAATAGTTTTTCATTTATCTTTTTTCAAAAAACATATGTATGTTTTTACATTGCCTTCTTCTATTCCAAATTTATCTAAAACCAACTGAATGGGACCTTTATTTGTAACATAGTCATTTTATCATACTTATTAAATACACAATTAATACCAACAAAATGCAATATTTCAAAATATGTGTTATTATTAAAAAAACAGATAAGAATGTTAATTTTCTGCTCTGGTTGTAGCAATTATATATTGCACAGACACCACCGGCCATATTATTTCTGATAGTAATAAAAATTTCACACAAAAATAAAAGTTTGACTTATTTACCGATGGCAGTCAACGTTAACTCAGACGGTTCGCAAAACCGGAACATGTAGAACGCAATACCCTCGTTTTTCTCAAGAAAAGTATCTAACAGTCCAGTCGTATCATAAGGTATTTGTTAAGAAATTTTTAATTTTGAGCTATATATAATACTGTGTTTACTTGATGTAATCGGTATTCGAAAAAAAGTTAAAATTATTTTTACATCTCTATTTAATTTAGTAATTTATAAAAAAATATATATATTTCAGGATGGAAACCTAAACAAGAATACAAATTTCTTGTCGAAGGCAGATCCATAAGCACTATTGACAGTATCAAGTCTGATAGTACAGGAATCCATTTCAGAGGACAACTCAGAATACAGACTGTCTCCTACAATAGCATATTATTGCGGGTAAGTGGAATGTACAAAACAAGAATTCTCAGACTGTTTTCTACTATACTTTTGTATATTATAATTTATCACTATGGAAATATGGATTATTATGACCATCTACTCCATAAATGTTGTATTATACAATGGCAGAGCTAATATTGTATTCTACAACAACATTCTACTTCAAGTAGATAGGGTAGACACAACTATAGAACTAGAACTGCATTCTACTATAATAGCCTTCCACTAAACGTTTTACAACATAATGAGAGAGTAAAATAAACACTGTTTTCTATAATCGCTTTGTACTTTTAAGAAGCTTCATAGAACAATATTATAAACAACAAAATTATATTCTAATATGTTGTATGGATATGCGGAAAGTTTCTAGAGATCTACTTCCTAGTTTAGGAATCTTTTCATTTGCTTATATTACACTTTCTTGTACAATCCGGTTATATACAATGGGCATAATAAGATAGATCAAACTATATTCTCCGAATATTTTATACTCTTGATATTTTGTATTTATAAAATAATCAGAACCGTATTGTCTTATAAAATTATATTTTATTCAAATTTTTTTTTTCAAGAATCCCAAGAATGAGATGGTAATACATGTTTATGAAAAATCAAAGACAAAGGGAAAGTCACTCACGTTTTTGTTCCTAATTTTTCACTCCTCTTCCTTACAATATTTTATATGAATGCTTTGAATTTCCTCACCCAGTGGTGTGAGACTGTGAGGTTCTTTCTATCTGGCTGCTTTCCTTGACAAATAAAGTCTTCTTCCTTCGCTCCTTAGATTGATAATCTCCTCTTTCAATACTCGTAATGCTAATGTACTTTACTTTCCTCGTAATTAAAATGTAATATATTTATTCTCATGGCGGTAATTTTTTCATGTAGTCTGTTAAGCTAAAAATACATCAACTAAAATACACTTAATCTTTTAGTATATTTATAAAAAAAGTCTAATATTTTCTAAATTGATTCAGGAATTGCAATGCCTAACACAAGAAACTTTAAATAATTTTACAAGGAGTCTATCCCCAACCAAATGACGAAAACATTATCTTCTGCTTGTTTGTGATCTTATATACTTGGTAAATATCATATGCATGTTCGCTTAACTAGTTTCTGAGAGTCTAAAATCCTACAAGAAAAGAAAATATTCTCATAGCCTCGATCAGGAACGTTTTTGGATTAGTCTCGATGACCTTACTTATCCTAAACATTTCTACAGACTAGTTCACCATACATACTTTAGTGAAATCATCCTTTTTGTTAACCTAAAAAAAAGGATAATTTAGCTATAAACATAGATGCTAAGAAAGTTTATAGGACAGACGAATTGGATGTCATAAATATATGATTTGATATATTTTATTTGAGCAGATATCTTCACAATATGAGCGTTACCAAAACAAACTTACAATCAAAAGAGAAAAATCTTCATAATACCAAATGTAAACAAACAGGTAAATTAAAAATTGTATTTACCCGTAGCAAACATTAACCAGGTTCAACAATAATTTGCTTATAGTCATATAAAATGAAGAAATATCTATACATATAGCTCTAGAAGAGAGTTCAAACATCTATAAACAACATTAAGTGGATCTTGCAAGTAAATATTGACAAATACAAGAAACATAAATATTAAAGCCGATAGGGAATTTTGCTTGAATATTTTGACCTCAGTCACCTTACTTACCTATAAATCATGAGCAAGTGAATTTCAATTGGGAAGATCCCAGATATTTATACAGGAAAATTAGCATTATACATTTCTATTGAAGGACAAGAGGGAACAATCATATAGAGAGATTCTTTTGAATAAGTAAGTGTAAACATAGCGTGACATCAGAGCTTGGGATGTTCGATAACAGTCTTGATCTCGTGATAATCTCATGGAATAAATTGGAACCTTGTAGAAAGTCCTGAATCTCAGTTGTTGCATCATTGAAGATCACGTTACATTCTTCCCCTTCCATGACATGACATAAACATGGCATTTCCGTTCAACAAATTGCCCCAGTAGAGATCAATCCATCAGCCGGGGCAGTTACGGTTGACATGTTGAATGAAAGGGGACAATGGTAAATACTTGTATTTATCATAAAAATTACAATTTTGTAGCGTGTACAACACTGCATTATATCTGCTGATACGAACGATATCACTGAGCTTAAATTCGATGGTGATTGTGGTTTATCCTTTTCCTTCTAATAATAGCCTTTAAATTGACGTTGTAAAATTTCGTTCCTTAAACTGAATAGGAATTTTGTACAGAAGAAATATGTTTTCTCTTACCTGGCGCAGGACGTATTCCATTGTTGTGGTGACGTTCTTCTTTCCCGAACTTTGAATTTGCGAATTTTAAATAGATTTTTAGGATAGTGATGATCAAGTTAGAGTACTATCTTCAAATTGTAGGCCATTTTTACTGGAATAATGCGTATGTAATACAGACATTTATATAAGTATACTGGGCTCCTGAAAATTTCTAACAACTGAAAATATCTCTTTGTCACACGGGCAAGTAAATTCTTGGGATTATGTGTGTAAGAGCTGTAATAGATAGACTAATTTGTTATGATCGTCCAAATAATTGCTAGCGATTTGCTTTCTTCTTATTTAGGAGACCTTCCCCTTTGTGATCCTTTTCATCATGAAACATCAGTTTTATGATAAGCGTAGTCTATTATATTATATTCGTGCCTGGGATACATCGCTCGTAGCCCAGATTGTGGAAAGATTAGTCAGTACCAATGTACAATTTCCAAGGGGACGCCCAAATGTACTAATCATACATCCTTTCGGTGGAGGCTCTTTCCGTGTCTCGATAAGATGAGGTGATAGTGATGGTGAATATGAGGATGTGGAACCAGTGGACGCTCTTAAACTAAACTTAAGCCTAGTTAACCAAACCCATGTGACAATTGGGATAATTCCCCTCTCGGGAAAATTACTCATGGTATCAGCTAGGAACTGAACCCAGTACTCCTAGGTTCTTAGCAAGGTGTACTGACCATCATACCACTGAGCTGGTTAGTGTGGTCACTGTCATTGTCTGTAAGATAACTTCCTTTTGGGCTCTTTCACGTGAAACAATGGTTTGATGATATATACACACTTTGTTTTGACACGCGACTTAAAATGAACGTACGGCTCATTACTTAATGGATGTGAAATTGATTTTTTATATCCTAGAATTGAAGATCCTCCTTTTTGGAATATTAAGGTACTACTATGAAGAAAATTATTATAAAATACGCTTGTTTAAGTAAATCCAATATTAAAAATATCTTCGGTTCCATCCCATCGTCGCAAATGATATGAGTGTATCCAAGTGCGGCTGGGATTTTCCGTAACGAACGGTGTTAATTCAAAATGATAAACTACAAAGTGTGTAAAAATATAAGACTCTTTTACTATATGTTGGGGAAATGGTGGTCTAGGGGTAAGGTGTCAGACTTCTGTGCTGAGGGTCCGGGGTTCAATTCTCAGTCCCGGCACAGATTTATCTGATTGCCAAACCCTTCCTTCACCTCTGATAAGATGTGTACTAATCACAACATGTGTATGGGAGGAATGCCAAGCCTCCATCGTGGTTCGGATTCCACGTTAAACTGTAGGTCCTCCATTTAATTTCACAATCACCCTCCCATTTCTACATTAGCGTAAGTGCGTATAAGCCGAACGGGTAGTAAGACGCGGTGCTAATAATAATAATAATAATAATAATAATAATACTATATGTTAACTATAGGTTCTCGTAGACGATATTTCCTCCTGTATGACCAGGACTTTCTCGCTCCTGATTCTTTTCAGAATCATGAAGTGCATTGAGTAGCTCTTTGTACATTTTTTGAATCTTAATAATAGTTTAATTGATATAATTACTGAATTTGTCAACCTGATATATATTATAAATGCCTCACATAATAATTTAAATGATTTTAATATTTATACACTCGTATTATCTCGCTCAAAGTGAAATGCCTGGAATTTTTCCAAAATGAAATGTATCAAGTCGCCTTCCACCTCAACTAAAAAAAGTGCTTCCAAGGCTATACTTACTTAGGAAATCATATCCACCTTTTTAACATAGAGTCTGATTCAACCTTTAAAGTCAGTCTAAAAAACTCATTCCTTTCATTCTAGGTAAAGACTGTAGGTAATTGCAAAAATATCTTTGCTAACCATGTATCACTAATAGGATTTAGGCTCAGCGTTAAATATTTATGTTGTTTCACTTGCTTGTAAGCACTTTCAGAGGTTTCATTAATCATGGACTAACAATATTCGGCAAGCCATGCTATGGTTCCATCTTCCGTAAAACTTATTTTCCATCGTGGAAATATCCTGACCAAATATTTCAGCATGTTCTTCACATACTGCTCCTATATTTTCAGGAAAAATCCAGAAAATGAAGCTTAGATGACACATTGCACTTCATATCTTGAAAACACTTCAACATTACTGTGAAAGTTTCTTTATAACTCTCGGATTTTCTGTTCCCAAGGAAGTTGTAACACATAGATTTATATACATTTACGCTGCTTAGACTAGGCTTAGTATGTCACTAAATATTGACCACAGGTTGCTCGTGACAGACATAAAGGAATGGGAATATATGAGGAAAGTAGCAAAACAAGAAAGAATAAGGGTGTGGTAGCTAAAAAATGAATAGGGACGAGAGCATATTCTAAGAAAGGGAAGAAGCTTAATGCCTAAGAATGAGATGCAAAGTCTAAAGATGAATTATGAATGGCTTAAGAAATTTTGGTGGGATCTGCATAGGAGGTATGTGATAGGACAAGTGATAAGAGAAAGTGGAAGTGGAAGGAGACACCATGGTGAAATGACAGGGTAAAGGAAGTAGGGAAGGAGAAGAATAATACTATTCGGAAAGAGTTTTAAAGATAGGAATGAGGAAACAATGGAATAATATAGGGAGAAGAAGAAAAAAGTGAAATGAGTGGAAAGAAACTAGAAGAGAGAGAAAAGAAAAAATGTTAGAATGATGGATAAAGCAGGTAGAACGATGAAGACAGGAAAAGAATAAAAGGAACCATGAATGAGAATATGTTCAATCTGGAAGAGGAAAGGGATGAAAGTGAAACAGAGCTGCATAGAGAAATAGCAGAAGAGAAGGAATTGTGTCCCACATAGAAATATGTGGAGGATGCATTAAAAGGGTAAAGCAAGAAAAAGCACCTGGTCTGGATGAAATGACTGTGGAAATGATAAGGGCTGCAGAAGAAGCAGGAATACAATGGATAGATAGGATAGTGAATGTGATTTGGAAGGAGAAACAAGTACTGGAAGACAGGAATAAGGGAGTTATAAGTAACGATTTTAAAGAAACGAGACAGGAAGAAGTGGACGAATAATAGGGGAATAAAGCTGTTGTGCCATTAAACGAAAATATATGCGAAGATACTGGAAAATTGAATAAGAAAAAATTTAAAGGTAGGTGTAGAAATAAATATCACAGATTTAGGTAACAAAGGTCTGCAATAGATTCGAGCTTCGCTATACGACTGCTGATGGAAAGAAGGTATGAATTTGGGATGTACTTGGTAATAGTATTTATGGATGTGAAGAATATATGTGATAGTGTGGCTAGAAATAAAATTTGGGAATCAATAGAGGGGGTAAAATTGGAAATATGATTTATAATGAGAGTGAAGAGCATGTATGAGGATAACATTAGTTGTGTTAATACATGGAAGGGCTTCAGTTAAAAAACGAAGTTAAGCAGGGGAGTGCTCTCCCACCACTACTATTTGTAAGGACAATGGAAATGGTCATGAATAAAGTGACAAGTAAACTGAGGGAAAAAGAATTAAAGCCATGTTGTTTGCTAATGACTCGAGGGCACAGAGAGAAAATAAAGAGGAGGTACAGGATTATCTACAGGAATGGAATTAGGATGTGAAAGAGAGTGGAATGAAATTTAGCATCGTGAAGTGTGAAGTGATGGTAACGACAAGGAAGAATATAAGACCTAGTAAAGCTATAAGTTGTATGGAGTAGAGCTGAAAAAAGTACAGAAAGTAAAATATCTTGGAAGCGTGATTGAGGCAAATGGTGGAAGTAAAGAGGATCTATTGAGAAAGGGACAACAGGGAGAGATGCTCTATAGGTGTGTAAGAGAACTGTTCTGGAGAAGATAAGTACCCTTGAAGAGTAAGTAAGTGTTGTACAGGGCGTACAGGATGCCAAAAAGAATAATGGAGTTTAAATATGTAGGATAAAGATGGCAAAGGAGGTGAATAAATATATGTGTACAAGTGAGAGGAGTAGAATGGAAAAAATTAATGGAAAGATAGAAGAAGATGGAGGCATTTGACGAAACTAACACGGACACAGCCTGTAAACAAATTGATGATGATGATTGTGTTGATGACTAGAAAGTGTGTTCCTCAGATACATGAATAAATCGCTCTCTATATTCAGAGCGATTACCATGTTTTTCATCAACTCTAACGTGTAGTGGTGGGAGATACACATCTTCAGGCTCCACTAACGGTTTATGGGAAATGCTATTTTACCCTGGAGTGAAGGTTTGTCTATGAGGCCGGTCTTTACGAACATAGTGGTTGTTTTTGTCATGAATGTCCCACTCACATTAAACTCAGCAATAACTTATATAGCCTTGCTGCACTCCAAGAAGAACCCCAATGTATTTTCAAATCCCCATATAAATGCCAAAATGTCACTTGTATTTGTTATAATCAATGCAGTTGAACAAAGTACGCATGTTTCCATATAATTCTTTCATGTAGTCAGAATGTGCTATGGGAACAGAAGGCTGAAGATTGTTATTATGAAGGAGCATTGCCTTTAAATCAAGTTTAGAAGATTAAATAGAAAAGCGTTATTTTCTAGATCGTGAAGATCATTCCAGGCCTGAAATAAGCCAAATATATGATTAAAGTAAGTAACACTATCACTGAAACAGAAAAACTTTTTTAAATCATACTATCTCCTTCTAAAGGAAGTTACTTGACATTTTTCTTTAAAAGTTCCCAACTTTTCAGTCTAGAACTTAACAATTATTCTTGGATTTGTGAGAGGTTTAAATTTCTAACAAGATCATTCAGCTCTTTCTGTTTTATCAGGTGATGTGAGGACGACGTTGATAGTAGAAATTCTGGATCCTCACTGAGTCGGCTAGTTACAGCTTCACAGTCATCTAAAAAGAAGGCCTCATCACCAGTATCATCATCATCATCATCATCATAATCATCAACAATATTTTAATTAGATGGGGGCTTTAGAACTGGGTTATTCTAACTGGCCGTAAAGCTGAAGAAAAATGTAGATAGTGAATTGAATGTTTTGATTTTGTAGAGAAGTATTCACAAATGTAAGCAGAAATAGCAGTCACTTATGTGATATTTGTATTTTCTTCATAACATAGGTAATACAAATAACATTGGTAATCGTGAACCATGTAGCCAATATATAAAGATACTTGCACATAAACTGCAACACATATGAGGAGCCCATGGCTTTTCATGGTTTCCCACTTTACAACCAAAATATAGTTTATAGGTATTTTTAAATACCATAGTAAGAGTATGTCTTTGAGCTCTAACTGTAAAGTTTAAAAATATATAACAAAACAAATCAGAACTGTTAGCACATTTGCAAGACATTATATCTCTACATTCAAACAACAAATGAATTTAAAATCACAGACACAAGGAACAAATGGCTCTGTTTACCGAAATTACATGTCATCAGTGGAGTGAGGAAAAAGGAGGGACTAAAACTGCTATATGAGGGCAGCACAAAATGGAATAAAAATATGGTGCTACAAGATGGATACTCTGAATGGCCGTACACGCGATTAGGGATAGTCAAGCCCGCGAAGGTTCCGGCTTCAACACGGATCAATCTTTATGCTAATAACAGATTTAGAAAAAAACTGGAATTAATTGAGACTTGCTCTAACAATACTATATATCTTAAGGTGGAGATGTAGGGGACGCGAGAAGAGGTCAGTGTGTTAGCAGTTCTTATAGAAAAACTTTTTTAGTCAAAATAAATTAAATTTCGCTTCACTATAAACACAGAGTTTAATTTTATTCACATGGTGATCTCAACAGTTTTTGGGTTCCGAAAGAGGAAATCCTAGAATTTATTGACTACATTTTCTCTTTATTTAAAAATGTTGTCATCAAATTCTGCTATGCTTGTGTCAGATATTCTAGATTTGTTGACACCACTATGTGAAGAAATTAAGCTCTATGTTTGTACTAAAGAAATATATTATATATTTTATCCAAAAAATTGTTTTTCTATAAAACTTGGAAACACTGGCATTTTTTCGCACTCCTTACAACCCCACCTTAACCCCACGCAAAGACGAGCCAAGGCCTACATCAGGCAGGTGAATCACCCCAACACCACCTTGTGGAGCACTTGTCACCTGTAGGAGACAGGAACACATTCTCAACGGTATTCTTTAGCCCCCCACAATGCGAACCCTCTAGCCCCACCTGTGCTGGAGGAAAGTTTTCTCAAGTTAGCTATGTAACGATCCCCACTTATCACCCCACCGTTTTCTAGCCATTGGCGGGAGGAGTTGACCTTGCCTTAAGTGTAACTCCAGCGTCAAACGAGGAAGTCAGAAACTCAGCCTTAGGTATAGCACCGGTTTCCTGATGCACTGGCCTTACATTGACCAGTGGCGACCTCGGAGAGGTGTCCTGACCAGCTATCACTGGCCGAATCTGGCTAGTACGTACTGCCAACTACTTGGTCTACGGCAGGTGGGGGTTCCATACAGATGACGTTACACGGATTCAGCTGATCAACCTTCCTGACCTGATGGCTGGGACCACTGCCATGCCGAGCAAGAAAGAACGTTGTCCTAACATGAGAGTAATATGAGGGGAGGAAAATACTTCAATATGACTAATTTATAAATAAATAAGGGTGGCGACTAGTCTTGTGTGCAATTTAGAATTACTAATTAATATGTTTCTGGTTTTAGTTCCACAACATGACCTACACAAAACTTCACACTGAGCTGAAGGACGGTTGGTGGGGGGATATTCCTACATCAGAACACGCTTATAGAACCCTTCCTATAACAGGATCAAGCATAAGAGCTCTAATGGATCGGGGTGTAGTAAGTAGCTCACTACCTACTAAGAGATAGTCTTGAACATTTTAATAAAAGTATAGTATTACAGTTTAGGTTTTGAGATACATGTTAATGGAATTAATGATTCTTTATTTTATGTTTAAGTTTTTGCCAGCATATACAATCTCTTGATTGTAAAGCATATTTGGTATCACTTCCAGTATATAAATATGTCTTTAATATTTTTTTTACTTTTTTTTACCTTGAATTTAATTTTAGCATTAATTTGTATCAATATTCAATAATCAACGAATGTCAGCCAAAATTATTTAATTGTTACTTATAAAAGTCATGTTAAAAATATATAAATAAATTTACAAAGCTAAATTACCATGTAATATATTTATAGTTTATCTACTTACCGATTTAATTTGATGGCAAATTAATTTATAATCCCTTATTTCAAAACAGTATCAAAGTAAAAACTAAAATAGATAGATTATCCGCTTCAGTGGACGCATGGACTAACGCGCTACTCTCGTTTTAGACTAGACTGCCGATGACGGGGAGATTAAGGTTTAATGAGTATGGTATTTAAATTCAGCAATAACCGTAACCAACAAATGTAAGAGCTTGGTCCATTAAGCTAAATGTGTTTGTTTGGAAAGCTATTAAATGTGTAAGTTATTTTCTTTACTTGAATTAATACACAACTTTTTATGTCTCTAAACATAATATATAGACCTGTGAAAATATGTTAAAACTTGAAATTTTGCACACTAAGATGTCCAGAAAACGACATATTTTGGTTGATTACTTGGACCTAAATTCCCAGTAAACAAAAAGTAAAAGTATATGAACATAGAACGGATATTTGTGAATCAAATGATGTAGCTTAATCCAATAGGGTCATCACAAAACCAATTGTGTTAACATTTTTTATCCAGCGTGGTAGCAGCCATTCACTGGCACATTCCGCTGCGCATTATCGCCATCACAGTCAATGGATAAACCATTGACTCATTGAAGTCTAAACGAAGGAGGAAAAAAGAGGTTACAGAAAGAGTGGTCAACACGTCAGGATAATCTTTATCTTTTTTCCTCACGCCCCTTTTTCATTTGACTCTTTGGCTGACCAGTGACATTGCTTTACATTATTTGCAGTAGGTAGACTTCTGTAAAATCATGTATTTTTCTTTATTGATAAACACGCAAAATATCCTGCTTCTCAATGGCAAGTATGTAAGAGTGCAAAAGGTAATGTGTGGTATGTGCTATATATTTTATGTGATATATTTTAGTTCAACGCTTTAAAACAGGGTTGTTTAGCTTGAAGTTAGCTAAGGGCCTCATTTTATATTCCTAGACAGTGTGCATGCCGCACACGTGGAAATTAGGCCTTTGGCACCGACAATATTTGCAAGCACACTCGACACTGTATTTTTCCACTATTGTTGGTAAAAAAATATTAATTTTCAAATTTCTTTGATGCATCCGGTTGTTATCCTTGATTTTGAGTCATTTTACTGTAGTAGATTTACTTATCTTCTTAGATTTCCCAAAATTATGAAAATTGTAGTTACTAGCACGATACACTCACAAAGTATAACTAAGGACTAATCTTGCTCAGCTCCCAATGCCCAATGAACAATGCAACAGAAACAAGTGAAGGGCAGCGGAAGTGTTTTACATTTGTGTACGCAGGTACTTTTCAAGCTGTTACAAGATCTCGGCACTCTCTTTCTTCAGTTTACGATATTCTCAATTTTCGGATAAATTAAACAGACGAATGTTTTATGATATTCTAATAACTAATATATTATACTATATATTATATTACATATTATAATAATTGATATACATTATAGTACAGAAAATAATACACATAATAAATTTCACACAATTTAAGTCTGATCTTGTTAAAGGAACACATGGATGACGTTATATATATATTTAGTTTTTATAATGCGTCGTGGGCCACCAGTTGGACAGGCCTGCTTTAAGAGATGGGAGTGTAGGCAAGGCAAGTTAAGGGAAGTGTTTTGAAAGTGTTTATAGCTAAACTTTCTTTGGCCAAGATTTATATAATATTGTTAATTATAGAGTGTGAATTATTAACCAATAAAAATACATAAGTTAGATAATAATCATTAAAATAGTGTAAGCTATTTATAGAAAACTAGCTTCCATTGAAGTGACACATACATATTTCTATTCAATTTGCAATAAAAAAAGTTTAGTATTTTCAATTTCTAATATGTTTCATAATATTTTATTTTACAGATTGAGAGCCTATCGGTCAGCCATGATCTAAATGATTGGGAAATTAACTTTATTCAAGGAGTGCTAGGCCATCTACAATTGGACCTAACCAACAGGAACGCTGGAGAGACTGCTGATTCAAATGTTGACCATAAAAGAGGCAGAGAGAGATTAGCTTCGGTGGCAGATCCCGTGTACAAAGTTACGGAGGTACATTAAATAGGATACTTCTATTACAAATGTTAGCCAAAATTTATGTTGAATTTGGTCATTTTTTCTTTTACAGATAGGAAGAACAACGGTCGGTAATTGAATCAGTGGCTGGAAGAACGTGGTATGTTGCTTTTCTCGATTTTTCAGCAAGCGCCTTTTTCCTAGGTAATAATGAAAATAGCTGAGCCGGATTGAGATAGCTACATACCAGGTTATTCCACTCAGAAATATTCAAATTTTTCTTCAATGTGGGAAGAGGTACTTATCAATAAGAATCATACAATGGCACAAAATCGTTTCTAAAGCAGAAGTATATCTTACTCACCAAATAAAACTGTTGATCAATACAAATAAATGGTACGGCGCACCGCA
>CABFWB010001736.1:114658-126993 GCA_902151455.1 Timema bartmani | reverse complement strand
CCTCAAATAAATGAAAATAGTTAAAATACTTGTAGGGGTTGGTTGGTGTGAAGGGGGCAAGGGGGTTTAGGAATGCAATCAACATTGTAACTAGGATTAAATTCCGGGGCGTGTGAGAGGTTTTTTTTAAGCAAACATGGCGTCCTGACCATCAGAAGCCAAGAAAATGTTTTAGTAATGAATGCATCTAGAAGCTGTTAAAGTCCTTTTTATGGTAGCTTTGAGCAACGATATAAATAATTCAAGTGGCCTTTCGTACGATCTATCGAAGCTATTACCGTATTTAATCTCAGAAGTACACATTTTCGCGTAAGATGTCTTTAGATTAAAACCATATTAAAAGTCAAAATTTTAACTTTTTAAATAGTCAGAAACCTGCTGATAAGTTTAGCCCACATTTTGTTGAAAACAATATTTATAAATATCAAACAACTTCTTAAATAAGGCGGGATTTCTCTGCAGCGCCCTCCCATGAAGCACCCTTAATATGAAATGTGCTATTAATTAAAATTATTTCCGGTCTTGAGATGAGGTAGGGTTAAATGCCCTACCTTCCCCCCTCCCCTGGATGCGCCACCTGATGAGTAGGTGACATGAGAAGGAATGCCGATGAAGACATTTCCTCACCCCTGACCGACAGAAGTTTCTCACGCCACGCCACTGGACCTGCAGGTTAAAACGAGCAGAACACCGCCGTGTTCCGTCCCACTTTGCGGGACTATCACGGGCGGAACTACAAGCGTGGCCGACATTTCGTGCCGATCCGTTTGTAGCAACGACAGGCAGGTAAAAAAAGATATTTCCTTCGCCTGAATGAAGACGGATGAAGGGGGAGGGGTTGTCTGCTTTGAGTAGCGGGCACGATACACCGTGACAAGTGATAGTGCATGGAGGACTGATAATAAATAATAGGCCACAAGGTAATATGGTGGAGTAGAATCGTCCACAGGTGTTGATAGCAGGAACCTCTTTTAGACACGTGGAGGATATCGGTACGCTAACCACAAACATGCACTGATTGCACTTGCCACAGTTATATTTGCAGTGACGACGTGCCATGCTGGGATCCAGTGCTACCACAGTTATAAATAAAGGAAACAATTGTTTCAATCATGACACATTTAATAGTCGATACATACAACATAAATGTACATTCTGTTTACCCTGAAGGATAAGCAGTCTTACCTTGACCTATTACACTATGGAGGGGCTGAGTAACGTTCCCGATCTGGGGAGAAAGGTGTTAATTATGTTGGCTGCATAGCTTACACCAGTCATGTTTAGCTATGGTTATACTGTGTAAACCTCGCATATTACGGCGCGAATTGAAGACTCTAGAACCATGCTCAGAGTATTGACTGGCAGACCCAATGGGAGGAGAGCATTGGGAAGACCTAGGTGCAGATGGGAAGATAACATTAGAATGGACCTGAAAGAGATAGGGTGTAATGAGGTGGACGGGATAGAACTAGCTCAAGATATAGATAGTGTGTAATGAGGTGGACTGTATAGAGCTAGCTCAAGATAGGGATAGGCTGTAATGAGGTGGACTGGATAGAACTAGCTCGAGATAGGGATAGGTTGTAATGAGATGGACTGGATAGAACTAGCTCAATATATGGATAGTGTGTAATGAGGTGGACTGTATAGAGTTAGCTCAATATAGGGATAGGCTGTAATGAGGTGGACTGGATAGAACTAGCTCAATATATGGATAGTGTGTAATAAGGTGGACTGTATAGAGCTAGCTCAATATAGGGATAGGCTGTGATGAGGTGGACTGGATAGAACTAGCACGAGATAGGGATCGGTAAGTAAGTTTGAATTAAGAAACTAAGTTTTAGTTTATCTTATAGTTAAATTAGTTTCTAAGTCATGTGTTGATATTGCTATTTAGTTTTTTTTTAAAAAGGCATATTAAATACCCCTAACCTCCAACCTACTTTAATAAATAACACTTATCGCATCATATAAGAATAAAAAACGCGTTAAAAGATGTCTTCCGTAGCAAACGGGTGAGTAATTTTACAAATTTGTTATTCATTACAAATGATCCTCGAATATGATTGCAAATTATTATAAATCACAATCGATTGGAATAAGACATTAAGATTTATTTCACCTCTGAGCAACTTTTCCTATAAAACAATTTTATTTTCATTTAGATATTAGCTTTTACGATTCCGCAAGAAATATTGTTGCTGTCGTACTTTGAACTGTAAAAACAAAACACAAAGCATGTCTTTGCTTTCAATACAATAGAAGTGTGTAAAAAAATTGTTTTACAATCATAAATAATATGTCGTTTTATTATTCTTAAAACTGCAGCCGGTTGGGGTCAACTAAACTATAATGTCCACGTGATAAAAATATAATATTCATCAAAACAATGAAAGTGGATAAAGAACTAACTAGTTACTTGTTTACAGAAACGATAATCGTCGTTGGTTTTATTGGGGTTTTTTTTGTAGCATTTCTTTCTACGTGCCAACGAACCCATTGAACGAGTCATTTACCTACGCGCTTACGCACTTGAATGTTACTGTGACCTGTAAGGTAATGTAAAAAATATATATTTTCATAGAAAGCCTGTTATTTGAAAACTGGAAGTTCATGTCATCACAATGGCGGAAAAAGAAATTACCGTTCTAAAAACTGGATGCGTCTTATATTCGATGGTGTCTTGGAATCGCAGTTATTTTTCTAGAAATGCTCTCCACGGCTCAGAAAACGATAAGACGGTTCAGAAGAATCAGACTGATACTGATTCACAAGTAAGTGACGATTAACATATCTATTGTTAAATAAGATACCATTGTTAGTAAATTGAATTTTGTATTTAAAATATTTATGAATAAAGGGTAAGTTAGCGTTTTATTTTTCATTTATTTTCTTAGAATCAAGTTTTATTTCTGTTGGTGATACTGTACTGAAAAATTAAGGCGCGTCTTACAATCAATGACGTCTTATAGCTGTAGAAATACGGTACAATATTGTATTCGCGTTATTAGTCCGTTTAATTAATGATGTAAAGATATTATTTTTCAGTAATTCACAAGGAAAATATATTATTGTAAGCTTTCGTTAACTTTTTAGGTTAAATTGATAATTAATAAACCAAATAAGACTTATTGTTCCTTTAATGTCAAATTTTAGTGACTTTCAACAAATGTTGGTTCTCGAACGTGGAGTTCCTATACCAAAAAAATTCAGTGTATACTATTGTGTGAATCTACTTTTAAATAGAAAAGTATCACTATTTCGCGCTCAGAATGTATGGAAATTCAGTGGCATTCACGGACATTTATTTCTTGGGGCCTAAAAGGGAGTTTCAAATTTTAATCATGTTGTAATGTACTAGAGTATTTAGTGTTTATATTTTGATACGTGCCCTATGTATAATTATAAACATAGCTCAAGTTTACATAAATAAAATAATAAACATATGAAAACATGCTATGTTAAATATGTCTTAACAACAGTCAAATTTACCCGCCTCGGTGGCGTAGTTGGCTAAAGCGCCATTCGTGTTGAGCTCGACCGCCGAGGACGGGGAGATCGAGGTTCGAACCTCGGTCGGGTGAACTGAGGGTGGTTTTACCTAAATGGTTTTCCACTCTCCCTCCACGCAAATGCGGGTTCACTACCTCTAAATTCAAACTCCCAATTCCTAACCCATTAGTGTAATTAGTACTTAATCGTATAACCCGAGCGGGTAGTAAGACGCGGTGCTAACAGTCAAATTTAAAAGGATAGAACCAGCTTCAATGGCCACGTGGTCTAACGCGCGACTCTCGCAGTAGACCAGACTGCCGATGACGTGGAGATCAAAGTTCGAATCTCGATCGGGTGAAATGAAGGTGGTTAAAAAAAACAGTTTTCCGCTTTCTATACAAGTAAATGCGGGTAGATTTCTTATAAATATAACCTCCCTAATTCTTAGAACCATTAGCGTAATTAGTACATAAGCGTATAGCCCAAGCGGGTAGTAAGACGCGCTGCTAAAAAAAAAAGTAAGAACTTTATCTGTCTAACAACTATGACAGTTACTAAATCTACTTCCACTATTACCCGCCTCGGTAGCGTAGTTGGCTAACGCGCTAGTTTCGTGTTGAACCAGACTGCTGAGAACGGGGAGATCGAGGTTCGAATCACGGTCGGGTGAACTGGAGGTGGCTCTTCCTAAATGGTTTTTCGCTCTTCCTCCACGTAAATGCGGGTTCGCTTCCTCTAAATTCAACCATCCCAATCCCTAACTCATTAGAGTAATTAGTACTTAAGCGTATAATCCGAACGTGTAGTTAGACGTGGTGCTAAATAATAATAATAATAATAATAATAATAATAATAATAATAATGATACTTCCACTATTATAGTAATACGTCAAATCATGCTATCACCTTTAATAGATATTAAAAATACCTATACAATATATTAATATTGTGAAATGTTATCATGGTTGAACGCAACAACCTATGATTGTATTTTCTAAAACAGCGGTTCTCAAATTGGGGTACGCGTAAAATCATGTTTTTTTTAAACTGACCATAACGATTCTCAATAAGAGATAATGTTAAGGCTATAACAGTGGGATTCTCTTGAATAGCTTTGTCACATTTGAAATATTTTGATTACATATATTTTTTCCCAATAGATTAAATAGATCAGTAATTCACCATGTGGTCACATTTTTTTAAAGCCTGTCATTTGGATTTTTTTTTCTTGGGGGTACATTAAACTTTTAGTCATGGCCGAGGGGTACAATCTAAAACAAGTTTGAGAGAACCGCTATTCTGAGGGTTTATTTATACCAACATATACTTAAATAATCTGTTATTTTTCTTAAAACTTACATTTTTGATATGGTGGACGGTTTGATAAATCATCGAGCACATCATCTGGAGTAGCTAAAATATCTCTATGAATATTATTTTGATATTTCTATATAGGTTGGGACGAGAAGAGGGGGAAATGCCCACCATATTCTCTTGGTTAGGTTCTCAATGAAATATAATCCTTACCCAAAAATATACACGACCCAAATTCACACATTCCCTAGCTAATGCTAAAATGACCACATTATACCGTAAAGATACTTCAGGGTGGATCGCGCAATAATCTAGTTGTATTGCTTGTTAGCCTATGATCACGTCGTAATATATTCGAGCTAAGGTTAGAAAAGATAAGTCTTTTTGCAGTTTTTATGGTAAAACAGTTTGTTAGTCAAAATAAATAAAATATTGATTCATTGCAAACATAGAGTGTACTTTTCTTCACCCAGTGATCTCAACAGTTGTTGAATATACTATGTCAAGAGCATTGCGGTAATATATGAGAAACTTTTTAGATGAAGAGAATAAGTTGTCATTAAATTCCAGGACACCCCTAACAGATATTAAGGAACTGTTGTTATCACTATTTGAAGACAATCTCTATGGTTGTAATGAACCAATATTTGATTTACTTTGACAAAAAAAAAAGTTTTACTATAAAAACTGATAAAACAAATGCCTTTTCTCACGTTCCCTTTAAACAATTTAATTTTACTTTTGTTTAAAAATAAGCTACTTTTCATTTTGGGAAAACAGTTTATAGTTTCAAAACAAATTTTATTAAGGACCTTTTCTAATATCTTCTTGCGGTTTAAATAATGGTAATATGTTTAATTAAGTCCCCATCAATGGCTTTCATCTATTAAATGTTTTTCCAGGGGGTAGATTTCCAATAAACAAACAAAAGTTCAAAAGCGTTCTAAGTAATTAGTTTCAGATTGTAGATGGGTGCAAATTGGTTTTTTGAATATCTAGGGGGTACTCTCTCAGGGGACTAGACTGCCAATGTCAGGTAGATGGAAGTTCGAATCTCGTTTGGGTGTACTGAGAGTAATTTTTCCACTTGCATATTACCTAAGCGCTAATACAAAATTGTCCTATTAATCATTAAAGTTTCCTAACACCAAAATATTCGTTGACTTAGTTATTGTATTAATAGCTTTCCGTGCGATACAGCCATCCTGACTATAATTATATATATAATATATATATGAGCGCATCGAGATTATTCTATACAGAACAACGATCTCTATACTATACTGGATGGACATAAACACACGTCTTGCGAAGGACCAAAGCGTGACGCCCAAGTTTATCGTCTTCTTGATTCTGAGGGGTCAGCGGTTTATTTCAATGTTCCTAATGCGAAAACATGTGTCTAGGGCATAAAACTGTTATTGTTTGAAAATGGTGAAGTATTATTAGATTTGGATGAATGAACATTTACATTAAAGGATATAAAATTCAGCTTGAACGTTTAGTTCCCTTTTACAAAATGGTGTGCAGACGACCAATTAAGAATGTCAGTCTCAGATGTCCATCTAAATATATTATAGAAACCATTTATACAGACATACTATAAAACAGTTTTTAAGTTAACCATATCTCTATGAAAATAATCTGAAATAGCCACTATCCAATCATTGCTTTGTATTTTAATCGTTGGCAGCATCATTGATTGAAAACTCAGACTGTTTCGACTTTAAAAAAAACCATATTGACATATATTTTAAGTCATAAAAAGAGGACATGTTTGAGGCAAACAAAATCATACATTATATAGGAAGGGAGGTTTTAACGTCTTTGTATTGATGCTACATATAGCGATGAACTAAATCTAATAGTTATGTATGATACTGCATTCTTTCACTGTTGCTAAATTGATGACGTTCTGACTTAACATTTTGGATTAATGAAAAGGCTCAGCACTATAATGCAAATATATATATATATATAGCTGTATGTGTACTGGCTTAAGAGAAGGGAGTACACATCCATTTTCCAAATATATATAAAATCATGGTTTCACTAGATTATGCATGAATAAACTCAAGATTAGGGTTAGACTTAGTTTAATTTGAAATTAGCCTCAAAAATACAGTCATTAAAGTGAGGTCTCCATTTACTCTCAAAAACATTTTTTTTTATACATAAGCTATTTTCCACAAATTTCCACCAGTCAATTTGAGATGAATACACTAGGTCTAATTAAATGTCTAATTTCTTATTCATATGGTTTTTGAATTAGCAAATAGTTGATATTTTATTTTTGTGAGGTTGTATAATGTAAAGGACCCATGGAAGAAAACAAAATCTATCTATTTATTTAGCTTTTTATGTAGCTAACTAAGGAGAACCAATTTATTTGTACTTTATAGGGTTGGCTAACCTGTTATTTGATAATAAACTAAGATGGCGTCTACAGACCCGCCTGTGTCTGTCAAAAACAAGTAAGGATGTTAAATAATGTAGTGTATACCATAAGCTCATTTGGCTTAGTTGAAAAAATTAACGAAATATAAACAAGATTAATATTTAGTAGGTTTTTTTACAGAACTTGTTTTATTCACACATGTATCATAGTATGCATTATGATTGTATGTTAAGGTTAGAGTCGACTGTCCTTGATTTAAAATAGTGTACGAGAAGAATCTCAGGACTTTTGTGTCATCGCTTTGCCATACATAACTAACATCCTAGCTCAGTTAATATCGATTCATTATACTGGGCTTAAGGTTCCCGATTCGATTCTCGGCATACCCAAAAACACAGCATCGGTGAAATTGGGTGCGCTTCATGTGAATGTCAGAAATTAATTTTGGTCGCTACCAAACACTGCGAAAATCATTATTATAACAATCAAGGGTTTAATACTGATCATTTGGAGTAGATGTGTCATACTCCTTTCGAAGGGCCACATAGTACATTAAAAAAAATTGTTTTATCATTACCTATTTGGAATTTGATTCGTGTTGAAGAAAGTACAGATTTGGTCCAACAACCTCACACACCAGAATCCTCCAAATTATGCCAAAATTCCTAAATATAACATTACAAAATGTTGTGTTTCCTCTACGCGTATAAAAATAAGTGTATCACATTGCGTAAAGGTTCACCATAAGGTTCGAGGTCCGCACAAAATTATGCATGAAATTGCATGCGACCCTTGAGTTTGCCATGCCTGATTTAGATCATATAAGCTACAAATGTTTTTATTACCAAAATATCAATATTTTATGATTATTTTTACAAACAAATAAACACAAAGAATAGATTAATACCCGGGTAAAAATGACCCTATTTTTGTGGTTTTCATCAAATATCTTTCTTATTTTACTAAAGAATTGCCAGGAAATATTTTTTATAAGTATTAATAATACCTTTCATTCCAGTTTATTAAATTGTTTTTTAATTTTGTAAACTACACTAGGGAAAAATAAAAGAGGGGCGTCATTGTTACATGGTGTTTGGGGTAACTTTGACCCCTGTTGTTTTTAGCACACAAATCAGTTCAGAATTCCGTTAGGGTCAAATGTTGATGTTTAGTAAGTTAACTATAACCCCTATAGAGTTGGGTCAATCTTAACATATGAACATTTCATCAATTTTTTTATAAAAGTGGCCTTACAAATTAATTTCTGTTATTTTCAGCATAGACAAATTAAACTTTATTTTATAAAATTAAGCAAATAATTCAAATCTGTAAGAAGGTTTTTAAATCTAAAATTTTGATGCAGTTGGTTATTAAAAATTAACTGTAACAATGTATATTAAATGTTAAAAGTAATATATATATATATATATAATATAGTGACAAAAGACAATAGTCATAATGTTCAAAAGAGCTCTAAATCTCCTTCACTTGAACTCTTCATGGAAACTTGTATTTAAAACATCTACCATGCTCTTCCAATATGGGGGTGGGAATCTTTGCCACAACATCTTTAAAATTTGCAAGGAACACATCAGTTTCTTTAGGAACAAAGGTAGTTTTCGTGGTATCTGTTAAATGCAATCCCATGACTTCTAACAAAGATTCAGAAATAATGACTTGAGGGATGCCAGATTTTAAAGTTTAATTTCACAAATATCGTACCTATATACATGTAATCCATAAACAAACAAAACATGTATATATGCACATTTTTTCAGGGGGTCAATGTTACCCAGGTGTAAAATAATTGTGGGGTCATTGTTACAGCCTTTACGAAAAAAATATTTTTATTGAAAAATTTGTTTAGATAAATGAAATAATGCTAAATATTCATTAAAATAAGTAAATTAGACCATATTTGATTCCGTTATACTTAGGCCCTACCACTTCTTCTGCCCGCAGAAGTTTTTTTGTCTTTTTTTTTTTGCGGATTTTTCTTGCCTATGCTATAAGAATTTTATACATAGATTGAATTGTTTTTTTAATTTCATGATATATATGCTTCATAAAGTATAAATATCAAGCTACAGTTTACATAATGAGAGTTTGTAGTTCAAACCACTCGTGAAGGATAAAATCAAAGTTTTAAGCAGAATTGACCCCAGGGGTCAATGTTAATCCTGAGGGGTCAGAATTACCCCGGTTGACGGTATAGACCTCTAGGCCCAAATATTTAATATTTTCAAACAAACAATCATTTTCAAATATACATTTATTAATAGTCCTAAATATATTATTATGACCTTGCTATAACCTTACATGATGCACATACATTTATTTTATCGATATTAATTGAAATGCTAACAATATGAATGTCATATCAAAGTTAAATACATAGTGATAGCTTCCATTATAATACACGAGGAAAATAATTATGTTATGGTAGATGAATATTTAGCTAACAATAAGCTTAGAGTGATGCATTAACATTTCCCAAATAACATTTTAATTACAGAGAGTAACTTTGAATTACCATATCCCAGGCTTAAATTTGTTCTTTACTCTTTCAGATATAATTTATATTTTATCTTTATTTCTTTGTTTACAGTATTAAAATATTACCCGGTGCCTTGGTATGCAAGGAATGTGACCTACAAGGCGAAATCACTATCGGAAGCATGACCATAGTTCATCCAAAAGTTACAATCATAGCTGAAGCCGGTCCAATAATAATCGGTGAAAATAATCTGATTGAAGAACAAACTAGTATAATCAACAGGTGAGAAATAATACTTGCTACATATTCACAAATATAAAAACTTAGCCATAGTAAAATTTTCACAAAACTGCACCACTTAAATGCTCACCAAAACTGTAGAAACTCACTATAATATGTAAACAATGATACTTTAGAAGTTTATGAAATGCTTATTAAAAAATAACGCATATCAATAATTCAAATTTATTTTTTAAATGTAATTTCTCTACCAAACTACTCATTTGTCCGTTCTACCCTCCTCTTTTCCAAAAACATGCATAATCTTACAAATCTATAGGTATCTCATCTACGATAGGAGTGTAGGTAAGTGACTTAAGCAGTAGGTTCATTTTGCAAACATTGCCTGAAAGTCTCTAATATCAACCTATTTCGAAATAATGTTTATTTGCCAAGTAACACATATTATTAATAAAATATGTTATCAAACAATTATAATATTATTTTCCGCTAGAGTTTGCAATAAAGAACCTTCTGCTAGCTTTCACTTACTACTTACACTCTCATCGTAGATTAGCTATACTTTGATATCAAATATAAAAATGTGTACGATCCTATGTTTGTATTTTTTTTAATTTCATTGTTATTTCTAGCTAAACCATTCATCTTAATAAATTACATTAATAAATTGAGATATTTCTTTAATACGATGAATAAAATAAATATGCCTAACATACAAATGAGGAGTAGGCTGTATAGCTAGATTGTGGAGATTAGTAATGCATGTTCTTGTTAAGAATTTGAGATAATCTAGTTCAAATTTAACATATTTTCATCAGATGCAAGCTTTACCCAATGTCACACTAGAACTAATCCACCTGTGAAACATGTTTTAAGGTTACCCCAAGGAACGACAACTCCATCAGCCACTCCAGTTCTTATCATTGGTGCCAACAATGTGTTCGAAGTTGACAGCTACTCGGAAGCTATGAAAATTGGAGATAACAATGTCCTTGAATCAAAAGGTTAAATGTATATCTCATTACATTATACTCTAGCAATATGGGGTGAAATAATTGCCTCAGATGTAGGCAAAATGATTTGAGTTGTTATGCCTCATACAATATTCAACCACTTCTGAGAATTTTGGTACTTATCAGGTAATGGAATTTGAGTATTTGTGAGGTGTTAGAACAGATAGGGTCTACAAAGTCCCAGGCACTAGTAACCCATGGCACATGAAACTACACCCATTTAAAATTAATCAGAGAAGGGAATAAACATGTAGCTTATGTGTTTATATACAGTGCTGAATATAAAGAGGGGAAAAGGCCCTGAGGTCCTTAGAGACATGGGCCCCTTACAAACTCCAAGAAGAAAGAAAACAATTCCAATTTTCTATTGTAGATGCCTTCTTGTTTTGTGCCTACAATAATGTTCTTCCTGCATGAAATAATTAGATAAAAACAAATTTATGGGTGTGAAGTTTAGATAAAAAATAAAAATCTACCCTAAATTTGAAATATTGACCAGGAAAGTTCCCGTTGATCATTTAAAAGTTCTCATGCTAACATTTATGTAATATAAAACGACTGCTTAATTTATACTTTTCCTCAGACACACAATGATGTAATTTACATGGGTTTATGGGAGTCCCCAAATTGTATGTCACCCAAAAGCCCCCTACATATGTATTGCTTGTACATATTTATATTTTTCAAACCTTTAAAATTCCTAAGAATAAATAAATTAATTAACAAACCAGAGGAGTATCTCATTTCGTAGAGAAGCTTTTGTGACACTAAAAGAGCGACTCAGATTTAATACTACTCATAATCAAACGTTATCTATAAGTTTACTTAACAACAATGAAAACATGAATAATATTATTATTTTTTCAACATTAAAATCCAATATAAGATTTGTGTTACATAATACAGTGATGTACCCCACCATTCCCCCATGTAGCACCAAGAAGACATTAGAGTTCACCCCTCACCCTATGTAATACAGTGATGTACCCCACCATCCCCCCCTGTAACATTTCTGTAGACATTAGAGCTGCTCACACTTAACCCTCCTTTCAACAGCATTACATGATTTATGGATAATTCAAAAACTGGGGATTATTTTCAATGTCCTTTTTGGCTAGGTGGTTGTGTATTTACTTAAAATTTACTCATCTTCATTTTCTGACCTTATATTAGTACGTTTAAGCTGCAGATAACCTGAACAAATATAGTAATACATTTATCATTAACTTATTTTTATTTCTTAAATATTTCTATGATCAAAGTGGCAAGTTTTCTTAATATCGTAAACCTAGTTTTAATTCTATTTTAAATAGAAAATGTTATTTATTGTTTACAGCTTTTATTGGTAGAGACGTTGAACTCACGAACGGCTGCATCA
>CABFWB010001736.1:102158-109658 GCA_902151455.1 Timema bartmani | reverse complement strand
TACTTAAGTGTATAACCCGAACGGGTAGTAAGCCGCGGTGCTATTATTATTAATATACTTATTACACACAAAGAAGTGTGTCAAGGATGAACATAGAATTGAAAGAATATATATCTGCATTTGTTTGGAGGCAAAGGGGGAAGGAAACGTTTTGAAAAAGCATCTTGAGTAATGAGTATACCTGGCAGAGAAACCAACCCCAGCTGTCCTAACTAAACTAGATGTACCTTGAAGTCCAGCCCAAGTGTCCAACAAGGTGACTGGTTGGTAAAACTAATGGATATATATATATATATATATATATATATAAAAAATTGAAAGTGATGATTCAGAGTAAATTTGTAATTAGTTAACCACTCAGTTTAGTTTGTTACTACAACATATTCTGTTGATAAATTATTAGCTTGTTACTAAAAGACAATTAAAAAAATAATTATCACTTAATTTTGAGTATCTACAATGCACAGGTTTGTAAAACAAAAATTATTGATAAAGAGAAAATATGTTTGTATAAATAGATTATCTTACTATTGTTAGTTCAGTTTTGAAAGGATTTTTATATTCATAACATAGATTGTACTCAACATACTCAACCATAAAACGTTTATAGAAAATACTAATATTTGTTAAAAACAAAACTTATATATATATATACACACACACACACAAGNCATAACATAGATTGTACTCAACATACTCAACCATAAAACGTTTATAGAAAATACTAATATTTGTTAAAAACAAAACTTTTATATATATACACACACACATAAGGCCTAACTATCTTACATTCCTTAAGCAAAAAAAAAATACCAAAAAGATTCAAGATTTCTCTATTTCATAGTCATTATCTTCAAATTGTTTTCTCATTTATCTCAAAACAACCTTATTTCTTTAGATGTTGTACGTGTTATTACCATGGCGCAGCGATATTCAATAAAATTAAGTTCTATGTAAAAAAAAAGTTTACTAAAAATACACTAGTATTTGAACCAATGAATATATTCGCACATTCACTTTTTGTCGAGCTAGCCACCGAGACGGGTAGTAAACTTCAAATAGCTCGAAGTTTGCTCCATAGAGAGCAGCTTTCCAGTAAACGTGGCAGACTTTACAAAGTAGCCCTTTAAAAAGATCCGAGCATAGTCTATTCATATGAAATTAAAATGGTATAATAAATGCGAATATTAAAACTAATTTAATATAAGATTTTAAAATTCAAATATTATTTATTTAGCCTATAGCCTATAGGTCACTATGTTTAAATATTGTGGGGCAGTTGTTTAAAGTGAATCATCCATTAAGTCAAAAATATGCCATAAAAATTAGTTTTTTTACTACTCTTTCCTAACTTTAAAGCAGAGTTTGTCCTCGAACTGGGGGCCGGTGTGTCCCCAGACTCGTTATTTTAAACTGTTTCTTCCCTTAATCCCTGTCTTCCCATATCCTCTTCCAAGTATCAGTTCCTCTCTATAGTCACAAAAATAACTTTAGTACATCCCTCTTTTCAATTGTTTGCCCACTAAGTGTGGGCAGAAATTCCAGTTTAAGAAGTTAATGGAATTTTTTATCTCTCCCCCCCCCCTAGTTATATCAGCGCCAAATGGGCTAAAAAATCCCTCTGGCCAAACCTCTTTTTAATTTCCCAACAGGATTACGTACGATAATATCTGCGTAATCCTGGTGAAGTACTAATCGTTACCTAAACCAATCCCGGAGTCTCACTTGCTTAGACCACCACCATACTTTCGCCCTCACCGGTCCTCGAACCGGGGTATGGTGGTTCCATGTCCTCCCCTTTTTTATCGATCCCACCCACTCCCTTGATGTTCCTCTTACAGTTTTTATGTGTTTCCCTGCACACCTTCTTTCTGTTTTTCGTCCTTTGGACTTTTTCATGATTTCAAGTCTGCCCACAAGCAGTGGGCAGAATCAGTAACTTTGGCTGCTGCAATAATTTTTAATCACTCCCCCCTCAAGTTTCACACACCCAGTGAGGCAGAAATCAGCCAATGGTGAAAGTTTATTTTATTTTCGCACCAGGGCTACGTATGGGAATGTCAACGTAGCCCTGGTGTAGAACTATTAATTACTCCGACCGTCCCCGGCGACTCGGCCGACCGGGGTCTATATCAGCTCCTTTTATATGTTTTTTACCCTCTTTCTCTGTACAATGTATATTACACTATTATACTAAGGTCAAAATCGACCCATTATTTGCGATGGGGCGGGTTTTTGTAATATTTTCTCGCACCAAACCCAGAGAAGGTAAATAATCAGCCCGCCAGGGCGCTAAATAATTTCATTTAGGTTTAATTATATGTTCTGTGTATTGTTAGTTTTCGAGAGCCTTTCGGGGCTGGTGCTTACTGTGCTTCAATGTGCTTCCTGTTTTTCATGTAAAATATTAGATGTTTAAACAAAATAAAACTCTTACAAACAAAAATAAACCCATAGTTATCATCATTATTAATTTAAAAACATGCCACAGACTATATGATATGATAATAAACTTAATTCAGTATCATTTAAAGTTTTAAATAGATATATAATGCAGTTGCGTGTGGTCAATTCTGGGCAAAGGGAAGCAGTGAGGCTGCAATAAAGGTGATTCGATAGACCATAGTTTAATTAGAAGCCCACACTGGTCCTTGTTTTTGTTTTTTGTAGAGTTCAAAGTACTATGGGGAATAAAGTAAGGGGGTGACATAAAATATGAATGGAATAAAACAAAATCATTGGTGATCTTAGAAATATTACTCAATCATTGAATGATATTTATTAAAATAATAGTTGTAATTCGAATTCAAATAATAATAATAATGATGATAAATTTATGATTGCAGATGTTTTGTCTTAGGTTGTGACTTGCAAATAAGTTTGACCTTCGGCATTCCTTTTACTTAATCCGGATTTATTCCACTGCCCGAGACTATGAACGCCAAGCACATTCGAAAACACATATTTTCATGCGGATGACAATGACATGTTTATACTCGTGGCACTTGTTTAGATTTATCCGAACTACTGACCCCCGCACGTTGGATAGCAGCTGTCAGTCGAAGCGGCCTTAATTTATAAATATAGTTGAGTTTGATTATAATTTAAATGCCTACTGCACATTCTTTTACATAAGCCGTGAATAATCACTTGTGTTTGCACAAAAACAAAAATAATTTCTTCAAAAAGAGGAGACTTATTTATTGCTTGCATATAAAAAGCGATATCCAGAAAAATTAGTGGAAAAGTTTCAAAAAGATGTAGTGAAATGGAAAGAAGCAAAAATACAGTATTTATCTTCAAGGCAAGTTTGAGGAGTCCATCAATAGTGTTATTTCTTCGTACCAGCAGCATGCTATGAAAAGTAAAGCTTCAAATATAATTAATTATTCACAAAAGGTAGGTATATTTAAGCCTATACCTTTTCCATTCTGATAAATCTAATAACTATTATACACACGCTATGGTGGCTGCATTGTATAAATAGTTATGCTTTCAGTAGACTAGACGGCCGATGTTGAGGTGATGGGGTTCAAATACCAGTCAGGACTACTGAGGGTTGCTTTTCCTACATGGTTTCCCACTCACCCTTTATGGAAATACTGGTAAATTTTATTTAAAATCCTATCTTTTTAGTATACATTTTGTAGGGTGATATAGTCAAATTGTAGTTATTCTAATTATTTTTATTATATCTATCTAATGGAGTATAAATGAGGAAGGTAGAGTTCTAGAGGCCCTCATTAACGTGGATAAATATTTTAAAACCATTTAGGAAAAGCCACTCTGAGTATACCCGACAGGTATTCGAACCCCAATCTCTGCTTCATTGACCATCTAGTCATTTTCAAGAATGAAGCCAGGATCCAGTATTGATGTTGGAACGAAACATGAGTCTAGGTATTAATAAGTTAGCTAAAGTAAAGTTTTAGATTAATCCAATAATAATTTTTTAAAAGTTGTATACCTAGAGCTATTTAAATAGCTCTCTATATGATGATAATGTGAATATAATAAAAAGTGCACAATATTAAGAAATATGTCTTCCCTGGCGTCAAGCATCTGATGTGGGCACTTTAACATAATCAAAGGGCCATCCTAGTCAGCACATAGTAGTGCCACGGCGTCTTGTTCTTACTCAGATCGCAAACTTAACATCCATAATATAAATATAGCAGAGGTTTTTTCTCATGAACCTGAGGAATTTGAACTCAACGTCTTTATGTCTGTACTTGTCTGTTTTATCTGGTTGTATGTGTAGCTACCCATAAATAATAATACTCTCTGAAATCATTCATGTTCAGGATTTAAAATGGATTTTAAGAAGTATTAATTCTGAATCCCTCCTTTAGTATAACAAAACTTCCCTATGAAATAATGACATTCATTCTTGGTAAGAAAAGCTACTTAAAACGGGGGGGGAGGGCTAGGCTAAATGTCTACATGATGTTACATGGGGGGAGTGGGGGCTAAAAGGGTAGTAAAAAAGCGTTACGTGGTTTATGGACGACCCCTTAGTTTAAATACAATGTATAAAAGCTATGATGATTCAGGTTTTTATGATGCGGTTGATGATTTTTATTATGCGTGCATGCCTTACTGCGCACTTAGTATCACATGGATATGATGATTTGATTATATATGTATTTCTTACTGTAGGATTATTTATTGGTTATTTATTGGAATTAGTAGAAAATTAATAATGTACATGATTTCTTTTACTAATTTCACTTTCAGTATTATAAATTTAACATTTAAATGATACCGTTTTTGTTAATTTACGAACTAACGCGGAGAGCCTGAGCTAGTGCTTGTTACAGACTGAGATTTTCACTGGAGATTAATATTTTTCTCTGGAAATCATTATTTTTCTGTGTAATATTACAATGTTTCTGTGTGTTATTACCATACGCACAAGCTGCTTATATATGACCTACCCCTTGCTTCTTGGACCCCTTGTCATCACTGTTAAAACCAACCAATGGGAGAACTCCTGGCAACCTGTTTTTGCAAAGGCTAGCTTCCCATTGGCTTAAGGCAGCCAACTCATCACCAGATTTTCAAATAGAACGAAGGGTGTTTTTTTAAACAATTTAAGACATATTATATTGAAATTACTTCTGAAAACACCTGATCATCCATGGATGAAGTATTAAAAAGAAATTTTACATAAAGTTATTTAAAGAAAAATATACTTCATCCTTAACTTTCTAAATAAATTAGAGAGGTCCAAAACAGTATTATTACAAAGCTTTTGATCCGATACTTTTTTTTTCAATTTGTAACTTTCGGTGGACTTTTAATGATTAGTGTAATAAGTGTGCATATTACTATAATAGTTAATAGGGCTATTTGGTTTTGATTAATTAAAGATTGAATGACCAATCATTTGGGTAAGAATCCTAAAAATGACGGTAATCCCTCAATGAAAGTAAATTTATAAATACAATTAATTTTTTAGTATATATTGATTAAGTCTTATGTAAATTTTATTGATATGAGTTATTGAATTTTTATTTAAAATTGTTACAATAGCATATGTTAATATAATATAAATGGATGAAAAGAATAATGTGTGTAATGGTAGGCTTAACATAATATTTTCCCCACAAATCAGGACCCTTTTAATGTTTTACTTGAAGAGAAAAACCAATGCTGGCAGAACTTTATTTGTGTACTAAGAAAAATAATGATTTGCCCTCAAATCCAAAGAGGAATCCAAAGACCTTCTCCAAGAAAATGTTACAAGAAAAATTGATGCACCTAGAAGCTATTGGTAGGGGTCTTTCCTTAAATTTTTAAAAATTAATTTCCTCTAGAAGCTATTTAAAGTAATCTACCCCCAAGGAATATTTTGTAAATTTGATGCTCTAGAAACTATTTAGAATCTATTTAGAATCTTCTTTACTGGAGAATTTTGAAAACATATGCCCCTAGAAACCATTTAATATAGTCCTAATCAGGCAAATTTTTGAAAATTGGCTGCCTTTAGATGTTATTTAGAATGGACCTTTGAGGGCAAGTTTTTAAAAAATAATTTGAGTTCTTTGGGGAGTTGGCGGGGGAAACCCGCCCTATCCACCTCCCTGAGTGCACCACTCCTTGGAGTACGAATACATTAAAGTAGATCCAGTCAGTATCTTTTAAATTGTCAGAACAATCTCTTCCTGTGGTGATGCGACTAAGAAGTAGTCGAGGTAGTGGAACTCGAGATATTTTCGTTGCCACACGTTTCACTGCAGTGGCGTACCCAAAAATTGAATTGGGGGTTATAGCTATAATGAAGTTTCAGGGGAAGAAGGGATGGTGTCAGAAACCACCAATGCCCAAGAAAAATTATAAATAATAGATGCCTCTCGAAGCTATTTGGAGTTCCTTTTAAGGTAAAAAAAGTGTAATGGTTTAAATAATTTAGATGCTATTAATTAATTTTTTTAAGCGTTTGTATTAGTTAAAATAAAAAATCAGTCAAACGAGCTAGATTTATATTCTACTCTTTGATTCATAAATAAAGGCTGGATAAAATGTAGTAAAATGTTTTAAAATCAGTTATTTCGAAGATTAAAATTAATTTGATGGAATTTACTACCTATGTATTAGTTAATTATAGTTTTCGAATGTGTCTAGAGTCTATTACATTTGACAGAAATTAAAATTTGAAGGAAATTTGTGTCCTATTAGTAAATATTGATTACAATTGTTTGAAATATTATTTACTTAATCATCAACTCCATACAAAGATAAAGACAGCTGAGCTGATTGATAATATTGTACCATGTTATTAGTGATATTTTATTGGTATTGATAATAAACACCCATAGTGACATCTGCGCATCATATGACTTGACGTATGAATACATGAAAGTATATCTAGTTTTTTTTAAAGTGTCAGATAAGGCTCCTTCCTATGAAAATTGCACTGCATTTGTAAACTTATATAACAAAATAAACCCTGACATGATCTAAACTTCTAAGCAAGTTGGTTTCAACTTTGTCTAACCGCGATATTCCATTCCCCCCCAGTCACGGTCCGGAAGCGTGGTGAGGGTGAATATTGTTGTGTCCCCCGCTCCCCCTTCTAGATCCAAGGATCCCGACTACAACACACGGTACATTCTGTCCTTGCTGTCAATGTAATAGCTCTCCGCCGGCCCATATTTCTCTGACATTGTCACTGACCGCCATCACAAACTCTGGCTGGTTGGTAAAACCTCATAACTCACGTCTCTTGAGGCTCACGCTCGCCGGGACCAGACTGTCAAATTAAGGTGGGATTGTAGGAAAAACGCGAGTTAAGGCCAGTGTTTTGGCGGTTTTTATAGCAAAACTTCAATCCTCGGTCCCGGCACAGATTTATCTGATTACCAAACCCTTCATTCACCTCTGACAAGACGTGTATTAATCACAACTTGTGAATGTGAGGAATGCCAGGCCTCCACCGTGGTTCGGATCCCACATTAAACTGTAGGTCCTCCATTTCATCTCACAATCACCCTTCCA
>CABFWB010001736.1:81201-94112 GCA_902151455.1 Timema bartmani | reverse complement strand
GTGTATTGATCACAACTTGTGAATGTGTGGAATGCCAGACCTCCACCGTGGTTCGGATCCCACGTTAAACTGTAGGTCCTCCATTTCATCTCACAATCACCCTACCATTGCACATTAGCGTAAGTGCGTATAACCCGAACGGGTAGTAAGACGCGGTGCTAGTAATAATAACAACAGTTCTTGAATATCTGTCACGAGTATAGTGACATTAGATGACTTTTTAAATGCATAGAAAAAGTCGTCATTAAATTCCACCAAGTCCGTGATAGATATTCAACAACTGTTGATATAACTATTTGAAGAAAATTAAATTCTATGTTTCTACTGGAGAAATATTTGATTTATTTTGACCAAAATATATTTTGATATAAGAACTAAAAAAATACTGCTCTTAACTCGTGTTCCCTGCACTCCCACCTTAAATACTCTGCGTTGGCACAACTAACTAAACTGTCAGTAAAAATATATCATCACTCTTCGAGGAAATTCGGCAAATCTCTGAGCTATAAGACGAAAGTAACAAGCAAACATAATTAGATCACCAAAAAATCAATTTATAATTTTAAAACTTACCCGCATTTTACTTTCTTTCGGCCCCTCGGAGAGAGAAAGTATTTTGATCGTCTAAAAAAGACAGAACTCATTGTTGAAGGTTCATGACCCCCTGAAACAGAAAAAGTTGTTTTTGTGATGTCATCAGTCTATATATCGTACTAGAGCCGGGCTAGAACTTGATATTTGGTTTTTTTATAAGGTTCCTCTCAAAGAGATTTTGGAATTAGTTATCCAATCATAAAATCAAGGGTAGTTTACTAAAGGGCAAAAAGCGAAAGAATCGATATTCTCGAAATCTGCTCTAAAGATTTTGTTTATATTTTGTATTGTATTGTATTGTATTGTATTGTATTGTACTGTTTAACATTACAAACAAAATGGCTACTCTCATTTACTCCATAAAAATGAATTTGAGAATGTTTTACATAAGCACATTTCCGCAAATATTTGAGGTACGAAATAATTGATCATTTTAAAGTTGTTGTAGTACTAATAAAAATAAAAAATCTTCAATTTTAAATATAGGCATATTTTTTATAAAAACCCAATATTCTAAGACATAATCAAATAGATTTTTATGGAGGTTTTAAAAATGTGATATTTATTGTTATGCTCTTTGGTGGACACAGAGGTGTTCTTCTTCTTGTTTCCAATGTTACTGTAACGGTATATTTTATTTCATTTATGCTCTTTGGTGACGTGTCTATTAATTGGTTACACAAATCTTACAATTTTTTTAGTCAATGTCTCTATTTTAAGATAAAAAAAAGAGAGAACGTCCATACGTTGCACCGTACCAACTAATCTGGTCTCGGCGCAGAGATCGAGAGCCAACAGACTGGTCCGGTAGGAAGTTTGGAAAAATCCCCCACCCCCCCCTAAAAAAAAGCAGCCTGTTCGGTAAAAAGCAGCCTGTTCGGACAGGACGTTTAGCGCAGTATTGGTAAGTAAATGGGAAGTATTTTGGACCAACCGAGATAGGATGTATGGACTAAAACGTCACTATTGCAATAGGCTAAACTTCCAAAGACTGGTAGATCGTGGTTCGAGCCCGGCCGGGTGTACTGAGGGTTGTTTTTCCGAAATAGTTTTCTCTCTCCCTTGACGCAAATGCGGGTACACCTCTAAATTCAACCTTTCTAATCCCTAACAAATTAGTGTAATTATTACATAGGCGTATAGCCCGAACAGGCAGTAAGATGCGGTGATATATATATATATATATATCTTGTATGTAAATAGAATTATAAAGGTGACCTACTATAAACAACTTACAAACCCTCAAATGATAACCCAGAGCTGTATTCACAGACCTATAGTTTTTGTGGTGTTTTTTTTTACAATGTTCCGCTGCCAGTAATCAGGTTTTAACCATTCATGTACAAACACAAATTATCAGTTGTAGGTACAAATATAATTCACTTAATTGTAGCGATGTAAGTTTTTCTGTCTCAAATTTCCCCGGAAACTCGATATAATTAATTGATCAAAACGTTTACACAACATTTTACTAAATGAGCACAAAAGGGTTAATGTAAGCTGTCCGTCCATGGAAAAGGGGGAGATGGGAATCTTCACTTTCAGTTTATTCTCAGTACACTAAGCTGCTCACTTCTTATTAAAATAGGTTTACTACTACTACTAAGAAGAAACTTCTCCTTGTCTTTATGAACACAAGACTTTATCAGATTAACACATGACTTACAGACTAGCTTAAGCTTGTAAAAAACACACAATTTAACACAATTAGTACCTAGATAATTTATTAATTAGATAGTAGGGTGAACCTTTATTAAAATAATTAATATCGTATTCAGTATCACACAAGGACAACCTCAGTGGTCTTGGGGTATGGTGCTTGCCTCAGAACTCAATGCTCGTGGGTTCAAACTCACCCGAGATAGAACTATTTTTCTTGAGCGATAAAGATACCGTAGCACAACTTCCTTCGGAGTGGCATGTAAAAGAACGCTGGAAGATATGTGAAAATATCTTTCCCGGCAAAATTGGTAGGCTTTCGCCCATAGAAATTCTCGTGTGTTAATATAATCTGTCGGTTCAAAAAGTGCACCTTAAATATCTAATAAAAAAGTATCTCTCAAAATCAAAATTACATCCTTTGTACTTTTGGTTGACCTTTCTTAACATTCAACCACGGTACTAGTATAAATACTGATGTTCTCTTTATTTACGTAATGTGAAACGAAGTTTGAAACAAAATATTATTTGTACCTAATATGTAGCTTACAGACCAGCAAATATGACTTATAAACCAATCCAATACTAGGAAAATATTCAACAATCATTTCTCCATTCGATAATTCACAATCTATAAATGTTCTACCATGTCAGGAATCGAACCTGATATATAAATGAGAAAGAAGAGCGCTTTAGCTGAGGTGCTATGTAGTCTAAACATGGCCATTAATTGAAGGCGCTTGTTAAAAGCGTCAAGATAATTAAATAACTTGTTTACATCTGAAGAAATAAATTTACTAATTTTAATTTTTTTAAATATCCGGAATTAGCCATTTGAATTATTAAACAAATAAATGATATATATATATATATATATAAAACATTAATATTTCAGATATATTTAAATATAGATTGTAATCTTTTGAAGAGGAATAATTTGTAATTAATTTACTCTACATTAATTTGTTTAATTTTCCCGAAGCAAAAAAGTCTTCCACACCGGTAGCAACGCAGACAAAGGCGTCAGTATCGTCTGGTTTACCGGTAACTGAGAGGTCGTGCTTCAAATCCTTTTCTAAATAGTTTTCCTCTATCATTTTGCATGCAAATGCGGGCATACTTATTCCAAATTCTTCCTTTCTCATCCCTACCCCAATTAGTGTAAATCTACGGATACCCAGAAAAGAAAAAATAAACAAAAAAATGGTAAGAAATAATCGCACAAACTTTCTCATATAGTCTATTATTGCTTGTAGCAAAATTATCAAAAATATGTTTTCAGTAAAACTACCCTTAGTACCAGTTTAGAAACAAATCATTTGAGCAATTTTTTTAATATTTAAAATTTTTAAATAGCCATTACTCACTAAACTACCCTTAAATAAATTATTCCCTGAAATACAAGTACCCATACATTTTAATTCATCAGGTCAAACATTTGTTAAATATCTATTTTAAACAAAATCGTTAGAGCCATTTTAGACAAATTTTGAAATTTTTGAAAATCCCTCATCAGTAAGCTACCCTTAATTCAATTTCAAAATAATATCTTGAGGTATAGCTATGAAATTTGAACCAAATCCACCAAACCGTTTTGGATCAAAGTTCAAAAGCACAGGCAGATAAACATGGGGACAAACAGAATGGTAAAATCCACTTCTTTTTTGTTCAGGGCCACATAAAACATAGAGATTAATCATAATAACGAGGTAAAACATTTTAACTATTAAAATACATTCTTTTTAACTGATAAAGTAGTCCGAATCTTATCTCAATCGGTAGCGTGTCTTCCTACTTAGCTAAGGGTTCCTGGTTTGATTCCAGGCATGGTAAAAAAAATTGTATTGTTGATAAGATTTGGGTTTCCCAGTAGGGAATTAATGGGCGGGGGCAGAATGTTGTGTCTGTTATAGATATAAGCTAGTCTATAAGTCGAGTGCTGTTAGATTTAATCGGTCCAGAAAGTTAAATTTTGTCTCCAATAGAAAGGACACACGATAATGACGAAGTTGAGGTGGGTTCCTTCCACCTGTTCTCCATGGCTCGTAATAATGAACGTTCGGTGGTGTACCCCTAGTTCCTAACGGGGCTGTCCGGTCACGTGACTCTATTTACTCGGCGCACTGCGCATTGTTTACCACTCGCGGCTATCCCCCGCGTGGCGGCGCACGAGATCGGTTGACAAATGACTGGCGATTACCGCAATTATACAGCATTCATTCCCTTTCTGCGGTAAGGGTTGTATGGAGGGTAGTAGGGAGGGGAATACCAATAAAAGTTACCGTAAGGGTTCAATATTACATTATTAATGAATACAAGGGCGCATTGTCAGATATTACTCATATTTTACTCAGGTGGTTTTGAGCGGTAAAATTTGGGATGTATTTTTTTTTTTTAATAGTTTGGACTCAACAGACAAATAATTCCCCCCCGGTTACCTGCGGGTAGGGGGGGGGGAGGCGGTCAACCAAGCTCGCGACACTGAGTCGCCGGCATAGCTGAAAGCAGAGGGAAAACAAATAAGAATCTAGTATTAACTTCTTCTAAGTTTGAAATTACAAGTCTCCCCATTGTTTCAATTTCAAATAAAGTGACGAATGGTAGGAAGGATATTTACTAGTAAGACGTGATCAGGCCAAGCTTATAAAAGGGGCTTGACCCAGAAAAAGAGTCACTCTATTTCAAATACCTTGTCATTCATTATGTTTTGAATCGTGTGTCAACCTTAACTNTCTGTTCAGGTTATATGCACATGTGATAATTACTCTAATGGAGTAGGCATGAGGAAGGAAGAATTTTAGAGGTAATCTACCAGCATTTGCGTGGAAGTAGAATGAGAAATCATATAAATAAAACCACCATGGTTAGGTCCAGCTGGGATTCAAACTCTGATCTCCCCATCATCAGCAGGATATTCTGATACGAGAGAGACACCTTAGACCATTCGGCCAGTGAAGTGGGTAACATTCCAAAAGATGGAATAGTTGGAGGTAGAATCCCTCCCGGTTGTATGTACTAGGGATGCTCTTATTTGAATGATTTTACACTCACCAGTAAAATTCGTGTGGATTTTCTCTAAATTCTAACTTTCTCTTCCTTACCCTAATAATGTAAATATACGGATATCTCAAACGGATAGTAGGATAAAGAGAGGACAGGGGGGAACGGCCGTATCCGGAATGTGTATTAATATGCTGTGGGGAAAAAAAATCGTCAATCATTGCTTAAATGGTCCCTCCTTTCACTCCAGAATCCAGTGTTGTTTCTTTCTGGTCTGCTCCAGTGAAGTTTAGTTAAGATGGCGTTCTCCAAAATGTCTTGTTTTAGTTCAGGTGATAGTACTGAGTAAAAAAATATGCTGCTGTTAGCAGCTGTTTTGTAAGATGAAGAAAATTTAAGAGGTGGCGGTTTGTCTTGTTCAATTAATGCTTCCATTTTAATATAAAAACACTGATTAAATATAAAACCTAAATAGAATATTACTTAAATACACGTGAAACAAACTGAAAACAAAACTTCAACAATTCTTTAGTTATTTTCAACAAACCATCACTGCATCTGTTCAACACTGAGCCCAAGCTACGCCACGCGCATGCGCAACGTAAGATGGCTCAAGATGGGAGATGGAAAAATTGTTCGGCCAGCAATCGGAAAAAAAAAACATAGCGCGGCGTAGCAAGGCATAGCTTATCTTAGCTTAGCTTCCTGTGTGAACCAACACATTTAAATATATGGTCCGCTATTTTTCTAAAAAGCTAGCAGACCAAATCTTAGCTTAGCTTGGCGTTCTGTGTGAATCTACCTTTACAGTAGTATTCGAGCGGTCAAAGATTCGCATTGTCCTTGTCACGGTATATGAGCAGGTAAGTATTCAAATCCCCGATCGGGCGCACAAGGGCTAGAGTACACACTAATCATCATTGTGGTTTCTCTAACATCTCATCGCGCTAATGCAGGCACACTTACTAGAAACTGATCTACTCATACCTATCCCTTAGATTAAGTTGTTAAATCAACTTATTGAACGTAATAATTAAAAACTATTAATTTATTTTGTTATACGACATCAAAAAGCCTTTAAAACATTTTATTTTCACCACAATATGTAAATGGAGATATATATATATATATCTTTTAAATGTTTAAAAAAATGTGTGTTGTGTGATATAATAACATATGAAAGGTACTAGGGAAAAGGGAGGAAACCCACATTACAAACATTTTCCAGGACAACATATTTTACATTTGAAACCACATAAGGACCCCAGCAAATACTTTTCTTTCTAAAAATAAATTTAAATATGACAGAGATCTCTTTTAATCTAAATTGTATTTAGAAAGGTCTCGTGATTGTATAACAGATGGCAGCACTGCTCGAGAGTTAAAATTAGACTTTTTCCCCCATTTCACCTAAAATATATTTATTACCTTTAAAATAAAATTGTTACGGTGTAATGGTAGGAACAGCGAGTTAAGGATTTTTTTTTCGTAGTTTCTATAGCAAAAAATGTTTTCGGCAAACTAAATCAAATAGTATAAACATAGAATTTAGTTGTTTTCTTCACGTGGCAATCTCAACCATCCTTTAATATCTCTCAAGGGTGTTCTAGTATTGGATAAAAAAAAAATTCCTTCCTTAAAAAATGTATCATCAAATGTTAATATGTTCTTAACAAATATTTAAGAATTGTTGATATTAATATAATCATACTCTGTTTTTACTGAAGAAGTATTTGATTTAATTTGCCAAAAGAAATTGTTTGCTTTGAAAACTGAATAAAAAAAAACACTAACCATTTCTTGCGTATCACAGTAAATTATGATTTCCCAAATCTAGTCAACGCAAACAGTTATACAGTTGTGTCAAAATGATTGCATACCCATTTTATCTCACGGCGCTAGTTAATAAAGTCAAATTTTTTAAAGGAAGATGATTATCTGACAACTAGAAAAGTTACTATACCTTATTTTTCTAACAAATAAACATATCTGAGAGCTATAAAAAAGCTTTTAGATTTACATTAACGTAAACATACAGGTCACGTGATATGAATCTATCACCCACTTCAGTGGAAGAATAGTCTAAGGCGACATACTAGCCTGTCATACTAGCCTGCCGATGTCAAGAAGATCGAGTTTAAAGTCCCGGTCGGGTCTACTGAGGGTGTTTTTTCCTGTTTGGTTTTCCACTCTCCTTACATGCAAATGTGGTTAAATTCCTTTAAAATGTTTCCTTACTCATCCCTTCCTCATTAGAGTAATTATCATGTATGAATAGGCAGTAAGACGTGGCGATTGAAAAAAAATCTTAAGCTGTCACTTTTTATATATATATATATAAGTTATATATTTTTTTATTGATAACATCGCTCAAGGGAAGTAATAAAATACTATAAGCTTTGACGGCAAAAATGTGTTTGTATTTTCTAAAAGAATCTTCCTATGAAAATGTGAATATGTAAAAGGATTTGTTTAAAACGTGAAGCGATTCCCGTCTACAGTGATTTCTGTGTTTACAATAATCCAATTTTCATCAATTTTTTTTTCAAAAAATGAAAGGTTATATATATATATATAGGATGTGCCTGAATATTTCAAATTTCAAAAATATTCAAAGCGGAAGATACACTTTCAAAAATAGACAGTATATTTTGACAGCAATTATTTCTCGAATTCTACCAAACCAATTTTAGTTTTTAAATAAAAGCATTTACTTTATGGATTATCCTATCAGAATTTACAAATTTTCAATAACGAAATCGCAATCTAATAATGATTAATGTTAGTCGGTGAATGTAGGAAAGCTATTAAGTTGGGAGTGTGGGGAACCTGAGTTATGGTCAGTGTTTTTTGCAGTTTTTATAACAAAACTTCTTTTTTTTTTTCAAAACAAGTAAAATGCTGTGCCAGTAAAAACACATAGTTTAATTTTCTTCACAAGGTGACCTCAACAGATGGTGAATATCTGTCAAAGGTGTCTTGAAATTTAATGACAATTTTTTCCCTTCATTTAAAAAATTTGTCATCTTATGCTGCTATGCTCAAGACAGATATTCAAGAAATGTTGATATCACCTTGGGAAGAAAATTAAACTCTATCTTTCTAATGGAGAAATATTTAATTTCTTTTGACAAAAAAAAGTTTTGATATAAAAATTGCAAAAAAAATGCCCTTAAATCATGTTCTTTACCCTCTCAACTTTAGACAGAGTTCCTGATTGTGATTAAGGCTAAGATACACAGGAAAATCTGGAGGATGGAAATAGATGTAGGAGCAGATTAGATAGTTAGAGAAATGTAAAAATTGGATATGGATAGAAATACAAAACGACGTAAAGAGATGGGAGAGAAAATCTTATAGTTGGTAAGGGATAATAAAGAGGTATAAGGGACGAGATGAAGAAAAGGGAAACACACAAAGAGATGGAGATATGGGAAAGAAGAATAAATACACACGAAGGGGTATTACTATAGTATCATATAGAAAGAGTGAGAGGGGGGTAATGCAGTGTTAAATTACTATAAACAGACAAATAGAATAACAGGAGGGAGTAAGAAAGGTTTAAAAAGGGATCTTATTTTAAGGCGAAAGAAAGAGTAGAAAAGACAAGAAGAGATGACTAAAGAGTGACACAAAGATACGAAGAGATTGGAGGAAGGGAAAGAGATGTTTGAGGGACGGAGAGAGGCACATAAAGAGAGGGAGGGACGCGAAAGAGAGAGAGAGATGAAGAGTAAAGCGATCAAGCCTGTGTCTCACCACTTGATGAGGGGCTAGCGGACCCAAATAAATCCCCAACGCTTCTACAAAGAGGAGTCAAGAGAGTGTTTTTCAATGAGCCTTCCTCTCTACTCCCGGCTGGGCGGAGGGGGTAAAGAGGTAGAATGGGGAAGGGGAAGTGGAAGCTCGCAGACTTCTCATTTTTCCGACCCGTCACCCTCATCAGCGAGACCAACTGACGACAACAACGGAGCAACTGCCTTACATGAGAGGTCTTGTGGATTGCTTTCTCGACATGTTTACAATAAATTAGCTCCTGTCGCCTAGTTCAGTGGCCGAATGGTCTAGGGCGTCAACTATCGTATTGGACTGGCTTGCTGATGACGGGAAGACCGGAGTTTGAATCCCGGTCGGGTCTACTCAGAGTCTTTTTCCTAAATGGTTTCCTCTCTTCCCTTCTAAGCAAATGCGGGTAGATTATCTCTAAAATGCTTCCTCCCTCATCCCTACCCCATTAGAGTAATTGTCATACATGCGTATAACCTAAACAAGTAGAAAGACGCGGTGATAAAAAAAAATAGCGTTTGGGACTTCCTGATCTCAGTGAAACTGACAAAATAAAGTGCTCTGGTAAGACAACGAACTTTGACCCTGAGAGAGAGAGACTCAACAGAGATCTGAAGCATTGGAAATATTTTTTCTTCTTTTAAAAAAAATGTTTTTTATATTCTCTCAAAGAGAATACCGAAGTACCTCTCTTTTAATCTCGATATTTATATTGGTATAGCGTATAGCCCGAATGGGTAGTAAGACGCGGTGCTATATATATATATAGGCATTGAATATAGTAGTGGGTAGTTGATAATATGTAGCTACTTATAGCACTTTCTTTTTATTTTATTTTAGCCCATGGCATTACTGACCGGGAGGCACATAACATCCAGTTCGGTCGCCTGTATGTAGACTATTAGTCTTTCTGTTGACACAGAGCGTTGCTCAGGGTACAGCTATGGAGGTTGTCTACACGTCGTACCACAATAAGATGATGTACTGATAGTGAATATGGAGGTGTGGAAACATTGTGAGTCTTAAACCCAATTTAAACCGAATTTACCAACCCTTGGCGACCGTCGGGGATAACTTCCCGTTAAGAGAAGAATACCCAAGGTTCCACCCGGGAATCGCACCTGAGACCCCTAGGTTCGTAGCCAGGTGCATTGACCACAACGCCACGGGGTTGGATCTTCTAGCACTAAACCGTGCATATAAAATAAATTAGCGACACAAACAACGGAACCATTCGAATTATGACTACTAGCGCTACATCTGAAGTCACTGGAAAAAACGGACAAGACGAGACTAATGACTTGGAACAGGCAAAACACCTGCATGGGTGATTACGTGGTTCATTTGTCACCACATTGACAGGCCACCAAGCATACCAGTGGGCACGCGGACTAAGGTGTAAAGCTCGTCTGGTCTGATTTACTGGTGATGGAGAGTTCAGGCTTTTAATCCCGGTCAGGTGATTTTTTCTAAAAAAAAAAAAAATCTACCTCTCTTCCTTACCCATCCTAATTGTATAATTAAATATGGATAGCCCGGACGGGTAGTAAGATGCGGTGCAAAATAACAACCAAAACACGAACTTTCTTCGCGTATTGCACTCTCTTAGTTGGTATTCAACCTGGGGTACGTGAAGACATCTTAGGGGGTACGTCAAATTTAATATATATGTGTCACCACCCCCTAGGTTTCCGATGTGGGCCTATGGTTGTAAGTATGTGTTGTGGCCGAACATAAAGGGGGTGAATGGATACATGATTGTATGGGTTCGTAATTGACGTTCGGCTTGGGTTTTTGTGGTTTTTATTAGTACTACTATGTCTATTACAAACGTGATGTTGACAAGAGATATTAAAATATATGAAAGAATTTAAAATACTATTTGGAAGCTTGTGGCAGAACGAAGTATTGGAAGGAATAACCAATGGCATGACTAACGTCCAGGTGATCCTACACGGTTCACGAACCCTGGTACCACGGGCTCAAATGGTAGCCCTCCAATACAGGTACTGATGTTCCGGCGTCCTAACCCACGTCCCCCAAAACGGGCAGAGTGCCCCCCTATACTTGATGGTGAGTAGTCAGCCATGTTAGCTGGATGCACCACTTTTTATTCTGCCTTCTGGCCTGGTTTACCGTGAGGAATGCTGACACCTGTTTATGTTGTCAGCGCATAATATGTTCTATTTGTTTAAAAGCTAATCAGAACACCTTGCAATACTCGTTTTATCATTCACAATCCAGAACACAACAATATTAAACAAGCACACCTCACAATTTAGGCCGTGTGATTACATTTATATATATATATATTATGTATATATATATATATATATACACTATTTAATGAGAAAATTAATTAATTAGGGTCACATTGATGGTTAGCCACAAGAGACATGGACGTTAATTATATGCAAACTGAGAACGTAAATTTTACTTTAGATGTAGACTATGTTATAGAACATGTATAGCTAGCATTATCCATCATCTTTGGAGGATCATAGTTAAAGATAAATTATATCTGGGGGTTAACAAACAAAAAAGGTTTATTACCACTCCTTTAGAACATACATTGAGTCCAATTTTAATAGGAAGAACTTTATTTGACTATTAGAAATACCTTCACGTTTTCATACGTCAAGTCGTATTATATGCGGCTGTAACTTTTGATGGCTATTATTATCTATTCTAAAATAACATTAATAATGTTGTAAATATTCAACATTGTTGATCGTAAAAAATAAAATTGTTTGGATTTTGTAATAGTTTTCTTCTGCCCAAGACCGCCTCTCTGCCCTAGTGTTCAGAGTTCCTGGCTACAGATCCAGAGGTCCCAGGTTCGATAACCGGAGCTTCCAGAGTCTCTCTGTGAATCAGTGGGTCGAGAATGGAGTCAAACTCAAGAGTACAAATAATGAGGAGCTACTTGAGTAAATACGTAGCGTCTCCAGTCTAGAAAACCGAGATTAACGTCCGGAGAGTTCGTTGCGCTGACCACATGAGACCATCTATCCTCAAGTGTTGGCACTATCTTTAACAACATCATATGGTCTCTTGGTCAGTATAGCTCACTTGCGGGCTAACCGTCCCCGTGGTATAGGGGTCAGTGCACCTGGCTACGAGCCTAGGGGTCCTGGGTTCTATTCTAGGCTGGTACCATGGGTACTTTTTTTCCGGAAGAGAAACTACCCCAACGGTCATTAGGGTTTGGTAAATTAGGTTTAAGTGTTGCCACTGGTTCTACACCCTCCTACTCACTATCACCATCACCTCATCTCATCGGGACATGGAAAGAGCCTCCATGTAAAGGATGTAGACCTAAGAATAGTACATTCGTGCGTCCCCTGGGAAACGGTAGATTAGTACTGGATAATCAATCCTTCCACTACTGGGCTACGAATGATGTAGCCCAGACGCGCGATATTATTACTACTTGTGGGCTGACACTGTGGTGTTTTTTTCTAGCTTACCAAAATCCTACTGTGTATATATATATATATATATACGTTACTGCCCAAACCCGATTTCCAGGACAAACTAGATCAGACTAGACCGAATTGATACATCCTGCCGCTTGTAGGACAAACCGATATATTCTGATGTTTTTAGGCACTACTAGTTTTCATTCTTCTCAACCCATACGATGAATCGACCTTGGACAGCAGGTTTCATCATTCACAGTCCGCGTGCAAATGTTGTCAGCTAACCTGACATAACCTAACCTAACCTAAACCTGGTTTGGCCTAATAAAATTGTAGGCTATACTAATTTATCCTATGTGCTAGACCAACATTTCAGGATTAACGAATTTAGACTAGGCTAAACTAGTACATCCTGAGGATTTTTAGGATGTATCAATTCGGCATATATAT
>CABFWB010001736.1:62738-80993 GCA_902151455.1 Timema bartmani | reverse complement strand
TATATATATATATATAATGATGATTATCTTCATAATAACCGTCATGGCTCTTGGCTCACTGTTGTTTTGAGCAGGCGGTGCCCGCGTGTGTCAAAGCGGCGCGGCTCTTTGTTGTCACTGCTTCGTGTGACGTGTCCCCCCCTCCCCCACTTTACCACCCTTACCCCTTACACCACTCTTCGCGGCGGTCAGCCGTGAAATAGTGCGGAGACATCTTCACACTCGCGCACACACAAACGCACACACACACACACACACACACAAACACATTATGTGTAGGAAGTCGCGGCCATGATGGAGAGTTTTATATGAACAGCATTTTGGAGGTTTCCACGTTCTCATAAGAACAGTCTCCCGTAGCTAAGTGGTTAGAGGGATCGCTATAGCGTGTCTTAGGGGACCATGGTTCGATACTGGTCAGGTTATGCGTATATATAATTACTCAAATACCCGCCTCGGTGGCGTAGTCGGGTGACGCGCTAGTTTCGCGCTGAGCCAAACGGCCGAGGACGGGGAGATCGAGGTTCGAATCTTGGTAGGGTGAACTGGGGGGAGGTTTTTAAACGGTTCTCCACTTTCCCTCCACGCAAATGCGGGTTAACTCCCTCTAAATTCAACCTTTCCAATTCCTAACCCATTAGCGTAATTCGTACTTAAGCGTATAAGCCGAACGGGTAGTAAGACCCGGTGCTAAATAAAATAAATATTACTCTAATGGAATAGGGATGAGGAAAGAATAATTTTAGAGGTAATCTACCCACATTTGTGTGGAAGGAGAGTGGGAAACCATTGAGAAAAACCACCTTAAGTAGACCCGACCGGGATTCGAACCCCAGTATCCCCGTAATCAGCAGACCAGTCCAACACGAGAGTGACGCCTTAGACCATTCGGCCGCTGTAGTGGGTTGCTATCCATTAAATTAATATTTAGACGCTGGACTTGAATATTTATTATTAAATAATGATTTAGTTTGTTTGTAAGTAGTGTGATATTATTTGCCTATTTCATTCACTTTGGTGGTCGAATGGTGTATGGCGTCACTTTCGCAATAGACTGTAGTGCTGATAATGGGGAGATCGGGGTTTGAATCTTGGTCCAGTTAACTAAGTAGTTTTCCACTACATCTTTATTTAAATCCTGGTACACTTCCTCTAAATTCAGCCTTTTTTTATCTTTAACACATTGTTTCACCAGAACGGGTATTTAGATGTGGTGACAAAACAAGTTAGATGGTCTACATTTCTACTATTAATGTAAAATAAAAAACAAGATTATAGATAGATAATTTAGTATAACAATTTTTAACTATTAACTATTAACATTTATCCTCTTAAAAAGATTTATGTAAAAAAGTCCCAAGTTTTACACCAAAAAATCCTTCAATTATTCAGCTTCGAAAAGGAGTGAGATATAAAAAGAGTGCCAAGCTCAACTTGAAATGCGAAATAATCTTTTCAAAGGCGGAAAACTTAATTACTGAGCGTCGCTCTCGACTAAGACTAAGATTGTTGAAAAAATCTAATTTTTAAACGCAAATTCATTTCTGAATTTATACAACTGAACAAATACTGTTTAGTTAAGTTTAATCAATTTGATAAAGTTCCTAAAATCATGTGGTTCTTTATTATTGGTCACCAATAACTACTCAAGGTTTTAATCATTCAATAATTCATCATTTTAATCATACAATTTTTTGTTTTAATACATTGTGCATATGGTGTTGCTTGGAAGAGCAGACGAGATTACTTGTGAATCGTGGTAACATTTTAGCATCAAGTTATCACGTCTGCAACGTTACCTTAAATAATACCTTGGCAGACCAGCCGGCTGGTGACGTTCCTGCCAGGCGGTAATGCCAGGATCACGATCAACTTAACGTTAACTTAAAGTTAACTTAACGTAACTTAACGTAAAGGACCTCCTCGTGTGTTTAAATGGAGGCGATCACGATGCAGTTAACTTAACGTTGACTTGCAGTTAACTTAACGTAAGAGATGTCCTGGGAGGCCTTTTACTTTAAGTGAACGTTACTTGAAGGGTATCACGTGATCTAGCCAACCAATCATTATGCGAGTGACGTCAGCAGGGCTATTTAGTAATTCATTTGTTGGTATTATGACTAATGTTTACTCTTTAGCATAAGTTCTAGTGATCAGACATTGAAACAAAATAATTAAACAAAATAGGAAAGCTAAATTTATCAAAAAAGTTTTGTAATATATATTTATTATATCGATTGAAAACTGTAAACATTCACAGATCATCACTGTAAAACTAGTACAAATCACAGATCATACTCGAGAATGAAGATGTTTGGCTCGAGTTGTTACGTTAAGTTACGTTAATCGTGATCACACTTACGTTAAGTTAACTTTAAGTGAACGTTACGTTAAGTTGATCGTGATCCCGGCATAATAGGTTCCTGGAACCTATTGACGACACGCCGTGGAACTTACTCTTATCTATGGTGGTACGTTGTAGCCTATTAACGCAATGTAACGGTAATTACCATCCCTAACTTTAACTAAAGACACTTTATTAGTGATCGGAAACTATCGATAGTAGTACAATATCGGCGACTATCGATTGTTTGAAATCACTATCGATAGTTTTGCATTAGTCCTGTTTGACCTTGTTTGGCTAGCTTTACAAAGCTTTTGTCTGTGACTAAAACCGAAAACGCGATGAATTTCTGAACGAATCTATGGACTAGAGTTTTTTCTTGCCGTTAAGTTGGTTATGGCCAAAAGTAATCCCGTTTTTATTTCGTACATAAGTTCTGCTGTATAATAAAAACCTCAGTGCTGCCTGAACGAGTATTTTCAGCGGCAGGGACAATTATTTCACAAACAAAAGAAATCGACTGAAACCCGAAAATGGTGATATTATGTTGTCCCAACATAAACACAAATCATTGTATGATTATCATTTTTCACCTAAATAAACTTTTATACTTAAGTAAGTTAATTTAGTTTTACCTATAATTTTTTCCGAAAGTATTACCGATACCATCGATTGTTTCCGACCAAAACACATTAAGTATATGGAAATGTTGCCTACCCTGAAACGCCTATTATCTATTGACAACTTGGCATCAATCTGATATACTAAATTTCTAAGTTTTATATCAAGCTTGTTTTGTTTGTAAGAGTTTTTATTTTATTTAAACATCTAATATTTAACATATAGGCCTAAAGTTTATAAGTACAAACACCCTGATAAAGCTAGGTAAACTAAGGAACAGATATTTCCATTGTGATAAATTTCCATTTTTTTTATCACAACTTAAGTGTGGTAATTCAATACAATTAATATATTTTTTATTTCTAGATGTACTGACGTTGCTCTGTATACAGCGCATTCTGTTTTTGTTGGGGAGAAACTGGTAGATAGACTACAGAGTGCTCGCTGGTTTAGTTACTAAATAAAACTTTACCCCAATTTTCTTACGAATAGACATATCTGACAGGTAGAAAACGTTATTAGATCTAATTTCAGTTTTCACATATTCGTACCTCAGGTCACGTGATCTGTAGCTGTCACTTTTGATAGATATTATCAATTCCTATAAAATAATACTAATAATATAGTAAAATGTTATCAATGTTGAGAGCAAAAATTATGTTTGCATGTTTTTTTAAAGGTGCTCTAAATGCCTATTCGTAAGAAGATCAAGGTATTTTATTTATTGTACACAGAGATATAATACATAATAATACTAAATTATTTACTTGGATATATTTTTGTATTTGATACCTTAGTACAAATTATCGTATTAAAACTAGCCTAAGATATAGGTTATGAGTCATAAAAATAGGTACGAGTATTATTATTTCAATGCACCTAGAAATCGGATTTAAATTATTTAACTGGCTCACAGGTTTTTAAAAGCATTATTGATTAGAATAATTAAGTTTATTTTCTAATTAAATGCATTATGAATTAAACAATTACTATAAACGATCATTTATCTTCTAATTTCAAAATAATAGACTTAATTCATTAGTTTATAAACACTTAATTTTAACAAAAAGATGTTTTAGAAAATACTAGTCCTATTAACATTTGACAAATAAACAAACCTATTTATTTAAAGAAAAAAAAAGATATCAATTCATTCTTTCTTTATAAAAGGTTGATTTAAAAAAAAATAGAAGGAAAAATAATATGTTTTTCAAACTCCCCGTTTTAAGTAAAGACGTTCCCCTTCTCCCTACCCTACCCCATCACGAAGCTTCCTCGCCCTCAAGTCAGGGTATGAAACGTAACAACACAAAAATTACCCCTTCGAGTGAATAACAAGTTTTTGACAGCTGCCCACACAAACAAGCACTTTTCATTCACCCTTCTTTTCCTCTGCTTGGGGCGTTAGGCCTCTGTCAGTCAAAAGTGAAACACGGTAAAATTGTATCTATCTATATATATATATATATATTTTTTTTTACTATTCTACTCGATTGTGTTTTGTTGCTATGACTTGTATGCATTTTGCAGGCTACTCAACGTAAAATAATAAAAATAATAATTGTGCTTCAATGTGAGAGTTTTATTATGGGTAAATCGCCACGCTGTGTGTGTAGGGGAAATAGTGGTTAAGGGGGGGGGGAAGTATTATGTAGTCTAAATGTATCCCTTTTTCAAGTGAACGTTTAAATTTTTGAATGACGTTAGGATCAGAACAAAGCTTTTGATATATATATATTTTTTTTGTTTCATAAAACGAATTTACTGATGTGTGCTTCTATTTTTTTTATTTTTCATTTTTTAAATCGGTTTTTGAAAGGATTCGCCATGACACGCTATTCAAGAGGAGTGTTGGAGCATTTCCTAGTTTAAATTCGCCGTGCTTTCGGAACGAATGATATCGAGGGGTTTCTCTAACACAATAATTATATTGCCCCCCTTCCACCGCCTTACAACGCCTTCTTTGTTGTATCGATCCTGGACGACGTTCTCTCCTCTGCCGAACCAACTAAATAATATGAACGTCTATCATCTCGCAGGCTGGTTTCACTGACGGGAGGGAGGAATATACTCAATAAGTTAATATAATTATTATTTTAAAAAATACATTTTTTTTTAAACTGTCGCTACCCGCTACCCCAGTGGGCTGATCTGTCACGAATGGACTTAGTGGGTTAGGCGGCTTCATATGTTTATTATTATTACTATTAGCACCGCGTCTTACTACCCGTTCGGGTTATACGCACTTACGCTAATGTGTAATGGGTAGGGTGATTGTGAGATGAAATGGAGGACCTACAGTTTAACGTGGAATCCGAACCACGGTGGAGGCCTGTCATTCCTCACATTCACAAGTTGTGATTAATACACGTCTTGTCAGAGGTGAAAGAAGGGCTTCATATGGTTGTGTGGGTTCTTTATGGTCATTTATTTATTTATTTATCACCGCGTCTTACTACCCGTTCGGGCTATACGCTTAAGTAGGGCCTAATAATGACGCTAATGGGTTAGGAATTGGGAAGGTTTAATTTTATAGTAAGTGAACCCGCATTTGCGTGGAGGGAGAGTGAAAAACCATTTAAGGAAAACCACCCCCAGTTCATCCGACCAAGATTTGAGCCTTGATCTCCCTGATCTCGGCAGTTTAGCTCAACACGAAACTAGTGCGTTAGCTAACTACGCCACCGAGGCGGGTATGGTCGTTTATTGAGTAAGAAATATAGAGTAATGTAGATAGGTCCTTCCTTACATACAACCATGGGCGCCCATAAATGGGTAATAATGGGGGCTTCATTCTCCCTCATAGCTCTGTAATATTTACTTTTTTTGATTAATTTTTATAAAAAATCAAATTTGGGATTTGTCTGCAATTTACTACTAACAACTTAGAATCATCAATATCCAAGATAACAGAGATAAAAATGATAAAATGAAGATTTCCCCCAACACCTCTTCAACAGCTTTCTATTCATTTTGTTCTGTTCAATAAACTTGTGAAAAATATGTTTCTTTTCATTGGTTTTCAGCCACAACTAAATTGTAATTTTTGTTAATTTATCAGAAACTTTTTTGTATGCAAATATTGAATTTTATCTCGAGGAGGGGGGGGGTGGCCACGCCCCTGGCAGAAGGGATTCCAATCCACATTCCCCCCCGCCCCTTATTTGGAAAATCCACAACCCACACGGGTGCCCAACTAGCATACAACAGTCTGCTTCCTGACTAGGCCATGATGTTACGTTGCTAATTGTAGTGAAGGCTCACAACTCTTTGACTATACCGTGACTCAAACGTTACTAGGTTCTTGAGAGGTTTAGGAGTTGGGGGGAGGGTGGGGGTTGCAGGGACTACCGCACCCTGAATATTCTTCCATACTGATCGACGACCAGGTAGCGGTAAGTAGGTCCTATACATGATTGTAGTGTCCGACCGAACAATCGGCTTCGGCCATAAATTTCACCTTCGGCAAAATAATCGGCTTCGGCCAAAATCAGACCTAAGGTTTCGCTGAAGCCGATAGTTCATTCACCTTACCTTACCTAGGGCCGTATGCAAGAACTTCACTAACTGAATGCTTTGTGGACACTAGCGTGGGTTTGCTTGCGTCATCGTAGGCTAAAAGGTGGAGCGATGGTAAAAAGTGATTAATCTTTCTATCATTCTTTTATTTTGTCTTTATATATTATTTTGTATCACAAAGTCGGAAATGTATTCTACTTTATTTTAGCAACAATAAAGAAAAATGTGACCTATTATTTAAATAAACACGATCTTAAATTTTAAGTCCAACAGATATTGCATTAAACTTAAAAATAGGGATTTTTCACGATTTATGCAATTTCTTCGGCTTCGGCCGAAAGTGAAAGAGAAAACGAGGTTTGGTTTCGGCCAAAATATGACCTTCTGTCGGACACTGTACACGTGACAATAGAATATGGACCCAACTTTCGAGTCCACAACCTTCCGGAGACGATATGCCAGGACCTATATACCCATCAAATAGGCTTTCCCCATCTGAGTTTGCCATCAATAATTATTAATAATTTGCTTGGCAAGTTGGCATAATACAGTTTAAACGACGATAACAAATACTATACAAGCACTGATGTACTGCTGATGTTAAACAAATGACGGTTGCGGTTTAGATTAGAGCTACATCATACTTGGATACTTTTGGTAAAACAACAGGGCCTGGATTCACTAACGAGTACATTATTCTAGTCCGGTGCAAGTCTAGAAATGGCGCAACTTTGAACCCAAGATACACCCAAAGATGCGCCTTATTATTTGCTCCATTTCCGTATTCATTAAACAAGGCGCAAACTGGTGGCAAGATTTGGTGACGTCACCATAAACGTCATCAATTCCGCTCTTTTCGATCAATTCTTGCGAAGAATTTTCTTTCAAAGTCAAGGCTACTTTATTTTAAATCTCTAATAAAAATGACAGCAAATTCAAAGATTTTTAAACATTTTGCTATAAACCTAGCAATAAAATTAGAAGCGGCTTCTTTCTGGATTTTTACAAAAACAATATTAGTACATTATTAGTTTAAAGCTTAAGCTACATTAATAAAACATTTATAGAAACTTTATAGCTTATTTTAAAGCTTTACTAACCGCCATATTTAGTAACGAGATGTCTTTGGACTTGGAGGAATACAAACGTCTTTGGATTTAGACAAATATTACACAGTTCGTGGTTTTGTTTTGTAATAATTCAAGAAATGCCATAGTTTTGTTTGAATGTGAAAATTCAACAATAAAAGGTAAGTAATTGCTTTGTTACCACTATTTAAATTGAAACAAATTTTATGCTGGACAGACGTTATGTTATTTTAATTTCTTTATTATTAAACAGTTTTGTAACTAATTGTATTTTATGCCAATACGATAATATGCCGCCATTTAAATTTATTGAAGTGACAATCATGGTTTAATGGTTGCGCCTACTCTTGAATGGTGGCAAATAAAAGGAGCAACTTTGCTCTCAAATTGCGCCTGCTTCTTTTAGTGAATAGGGTTTTGGGCACATCTTTCAAACTTGCGCTGGCGCAACTATTTGCTCCCGTTAGTGAATCCAGGCCCAGGTGTCAAGATAACATAACATATGATTTAAAGTGAAGTCGGCTTTTGTAATATATCTACCATTTCCGGATCCTGGAAAAAGAGTACGTTCTAAAAATGACCACCGAGAAGACGGGCATAACATTTCTAGATAGATATAATCATTTGATTTGACTCTTTTTTTTTATTATTTGGGGTATTTAACGAGCGCTTTCTGAGACAATTGATGCTATTGTCACACGACTAGTAAACTAAACTAACTCTAAACTCTTAGACATATACAACACCCATTCCCCTGAACATCAATTTATCACTATGCAACAGTTTCACAAATAATGCATTTGTCTGTTTGTGCTTGGAATCGATCCAAGGAACCCTATACCAGTCAAAATACAACACCGCCAACTAAACTAAGATGTCATACAGCTTTCTTAAACGGAGTAGGCTTTATTAGGAATTTAAAAAAACGATATTTTAACTAATAACACACAAATCCGCGTCGGTGAATACGCTAACCAAGCATCTGACCGGATTTTCCTTTGACGAGGAGATTGTGGATCGAATCCAAGTAGGGCAAACTAAGACTATATTTTTTCATAAATAGTTTCCCACTCTTGACGAATACAAGATTACATTTTCTCTAAAATTCGTTCATCACCCTTCCTACCCCATTAGTACATATATGCGCACAGACTGGACGCAGTGGTGTAACTATATGGGGGCATAGGTGGCAAAATGCCGCAGGCCCGCAACCAAAATGGGGCCCATCACGTAAGCCCACCCACCCAAAATTAATTTGATAAGAGATTAATTAAGCTTTTAAGGCTGTTTTTGTTTCGTAAAGATCTTATTATTCAAAAACAAAAAACTACCATCACTTCATTGTGTGTAATTAAATCATGGTCTACAAAAAAAGCTCTGTAGTTTACGTATGTTTCTGTAAAATCTATATTTAATAATATACAAGCAAATCTCCACAAACAAAATCATAGGATTCATAGAAAGTTTCGCAGAGATCAAAGCAAGAGGAATTTTAAATGTCGATGTTTGTTTAGCCTTATAAATGTTGATAATATTGATTATAATTTTGCGTATAATATAGTTTAATTATAGTCTTATTCAATTCAGATAAAGGTTTTTTACATTATATAGTTGGTGTCCACTTTTCATTAATAATTTTATTAGACAAATTACGTAATTTATAAAGGAATTCCAATATTAAATGCCAATGTTATTCATTATCTTATACAATAATTACAAATGAGAATTTTTTTGAAAGGGGGGAGCTTTCTTTTGTTGGGTGGGGGGCAACATGAAAGTTTTGCCACGGGCCCATTACTGTCTAGTTACGCTTCTGGCCGGATGGGTAGTAACAAACACAAACACAAACCGGTAGCATATTCAAACGCGGTGTAAGAAAAAGAAACCCTCAAATAAAAGACGTTTAAAAAAAATGTCAATCTCTCTTCACAAAACTATACCCCCAAGGAGATGACTTCTCTCTTGATGTGTCTATGACACACACACACACACACACACACACACACACACACACACACATGTAGTAGTGCGTTTGCAGCGCCGTTCGATAGTGAATACTTCTATGAAAGCCCCCCAGGAGCGGGTAACGATTCCCTCGTATCCATTTGGCGCAGCCAATGTTAATTAAGCAGTCCATTGTGTGCTCTATTCCCTCGCCTCAGCGCCATTTTATGTCCGCAGATTGATTCAAATTACCATAACAATGGAGACCTGTCCATCAACAATGTAACAACTGAGCGGAGGGGTTTTTAGGCGACGTGGGATCAGGGGGGAGGAGGGGTGAGAGAATGTGATACTCTGAGTACGATACGAACAACCCCTCTTACAGTTTATATTAACAACGGACAGATCCTTGCAATTTATTCTTAGAGCATAATATCATGTTATGAATCTACTCTCCCCCGTTTTGCAAAGTGATAATATTAAATGTTGCGCAACTAACAGCATTGCCTCATAAAAACGACATGCATCATTTAATTACAAATACAATAATCACTTCTGAGTCGTTTGTAAGAGCGGTCATGTATCTTCATATACATACCATTGTTAATCTTTACGTTAATCAGGTTTGTTCATGCAAAGTTTGTATTATATTCAGATCAAATTAATGGATAAAACAAATTATTTACGGTTATAAATCGTTCTTACGATACTCCTCCATTTAAAATATTTAAAAGACTTGATTAATTAACTAATCCAACCCTAAAAAAGTTAAATTATTATTTTCGAGTATAGTTGTTTTGTTATTATTAGCAGCACGTCTTACTGCCCATTCGGGTTGTACATACTTACGCTAATGTGTATTGGCAGGGTGATTGTGAGATGAAATGGAGGACCTACAGTTTAACGTGGGATCCGAACCACAGTGGAGGCCTGGCATTCAACACATTCACAAGTTGTGATTAATACACGTCTTGTCAGTGGACCTAGTATAGTTAAACTGCTTTATCGAAACCTTGGCTCTTTTGGCTTAGTGTATTTTATAATCTAGGTTTCAAAACAGTATTTTGGAACGTGATTTTGTTTCACATTTAATAATTTACAGTCCAATTATCATATAAAGAGCCTTTTAGAAAAAACAAACCCACATTTTTTTGTGGCCAAAATTTCCCAACAGTTCACTAATTTATTAGTGTAATTTGATACAAATTGAAAATATCTAACAAAAGTGACAGTTGAACAACCCTTGACTTGAAGTATGAATACGTGAAAGTATATTTATTAAATTATCTATCTCGGTGTTTTTCAAACTGTGCTCCGCGGAGCTCTCGGGCTCTCAAATTCCATGAGTCAATTTTATAATATTCTTTAATTGTTTTTCACACTATAACAGCATCATTAATTAAGATTGCCTTTTTTTTTTCTCTCTCTCTCAAATCTGAATCAAGGACATTTTTGGCCAGCGGTGCAGCCAAAACCCTGTGATGTTTTACCCTTATGTTTACTTTCACTCGACACCTCGGAGAGAGAAATATTGTGATCGACAAAACAATCGAACTAGAGATTTCGATAAAGTTCGACGTTTCATGACCTCCATGAACCTGAAAATGTAGTTTTCGCGATGTCGTCTGTCCGTACCTTGGGCTAAAGCCGAAACTATTTTACCAATTGGGATAAAAATTGGTATCTTGGGTTTTAATAAGGTCCTGCCGGGGAGTTTTTTTGCAATTAGATATCCAACCCTAAATTAAGGGCAGTTTACTGAAGGGCAAAACAGAGGAAAAAATCTATTTCCTCGAAATTAGCTCTAACGATATTGATTACATTTTATATCTATACAAGTTTATAATCATAAACAAGATATAAATTCTCGTTTTCTCATGAAAATGAATTTTAGGGTACTTTACATAAGGCCATCTTTCCAATTTTGATCGTTTTTCCGGATCTATTTGAGATACTAAATAACTTATCATTGTAAAATGGTAGTACTAGTAAAGATAAAAATCTTTTATTTGAAATACATTTTTATAAAACTAATAGTTTCTAATCTATAATCAATACTTTTTAATTCAAGGTTTTGAAAATGAATTTGATTCTTACGCTCGTAGATGGACGTACATATTTCTCTTTTCTCAATTTTTCTGTAACAGTGTTCTTAATTCCTAATGCCATAGATTAAATGACAGTGTATATTATTTCATTTATGATCTTTGGTGTAGTGTTTCTACAATAATGTATATAGCTATTATTTAATTTCACAAATCTTAAGAGTTTTTAGTTATTGAAGAAGTAGAAAGTTTGTGCGGTGAACCGTACGATTTATTTTAATTTCATATTTGTAAAATTTAGCTGTCACCATTGAATGTTCATAACATTAGTGTAAAAAAATGTTATGAGGGTTCAAGCATGTTTGTTTTTGTGTGTGTGTGTGTGCAAAAGCTTCTTCGGTCTAAAAAGTTTGGTTGCCCCTGATCTAGCTCTCAAATAAGACCCTTCCTATTGAAATTGGATTACAGACCTACCTTCTAATATTCCCGTTCATATTCCCTCTTGTATTCTTTCAAAACGACCGCATTCAATTTAATATCGGTTCAGTTCTGATGACAAACAAATCTAGATTCTTAGCAACTCCTCCTCTTTAGCGGTATTTTCAAATTCACTTTGGGAAATTCGGACATGTTATTTAATTCTCATAAGTCGGAGTAAATGATAGGTCTATATCAAAGCTCCACGCAGCCACCTTCCCTAGTTTCCAGCCGAATATATTATTCACAATCGAGACTGGTTCAGAATAACAAGGTTTCAACTCGTGTTTTGGGAATAGCTACCGAATCATGTTGCTTGGCGTAGTATACCATTGAGTATCACCTGTGGTTTTGTTGTTACTTTTTTAACGTTTTATTATCTGAGACCAAGGCCTAATTTTTTGCCTAGATCTTTTTTCATTTTGGCATTCACTCTTCTATCACATACATATGGTACGAATATTGTCTTATGAGCTTAAACGGAAATAATTACAAGACAAAAATTCATAGATATCCGTTGTTTTTCTTGATTATTGATAATCGTAGTCATACAAAATCAATCTTTATACTCTTGAGTTTGGCCTACTAAGGTGGGAGTGTAGGGGACGCAAGTTAAGGACAATGTTTTTGCAGTTTTTTGTGTTAAAACTTTTTTTTGGCCAAAAATAAATAAAATATTTTCCCAATAAAAACATATAGCCTAGTTTAATTTTCTTCACATGGTGATATCAATACTTGTTGAATATCTGTCATCAGAATAGCGGTATTAGATGAGAAATTTTTTAAATGAAAAGAAAAAGTTGTCATTAAATTACAGGGCACTCTTGACAGATATTCAACAACTGTTGAGGTCACCTTGGGAAGAAAATTAAATTCTACATTTCAACTGGAACAATATTAGAGTCGTTTTGGCCACAATTAATGCAAAAATGATCTGATCTCACGTACCCTACAAACCCACCTTAAACATCGGTAAGATGATGGTATTCAAATTTATTTAAAGGTAAATTAAGTTGAAGAACAATAAAATTAAATTAATACCCTTGATATTTTTAAAATTTAGTTTCTAACTCTTATTTAATAGCATGTTAAAACGTTTCTTCAAGGCACAACCTTTAAACATTTGACTATAATATGTCTACAATTAAAATATTATTATAATTAGCACCGAATCTTACTACCCGTTCGGGTTATACGCACTTACGCTAATGTGTAATGGTAGGGTGATTGTGAGATGAAATGGAGGACCTACAGTTTAACGTGGGATCCGAACCACGGCGGAGGCCTGGCAATCCTCGTATTCACAAGTTGTGATTAATACACGTCTTGTCAGAGATGAAGGAAGGTTTTGGCAATCAGATAGATCTGTGCCGGGACCGAGGATTGAGCCCCGGACCCCCAGCACAGAAGTTCAACACCTTACCCCTAGAACGCCAGGTCACCCTACTATTAAAATAACTAAAACTGTAACATTTCAAGAAACGCAGTTTTTACACAACTTGACGCAATATAGATTTATAAGGTTTAAGCAGCTTAGAATCCGAATTAAGGAATCAAGGGTATCAACATTGTGAGTGGACGACCTCTTGGGCTAATTGCCTTCATTCCTAGCTTCTGATCTGGAGATCCAGGGTTCGATTCCCGGAGGTACCACAAGCATTTTTTCTGAAGGGGTATTTTTCATACGGTTACCTTAGTCTGGTTTAATTAGTCTTAAGATTTCTACTGGCATCGCATAATAATAATAATAATAATAATCATCATCATCATCATCTCCTCATTGAAGCGAAGTAACCGCGCCTACATGGTACCCCAACCTCAGAAGACGGTTACATATCTGAAGGGAATGTCTAGCCAACAAACTCTGGCGGGATACGTTAAACAAAACCAAAAAAATGTACCTTATAATAAATTAAAAATAAAAGTGTATTTTAATATACTATTTTAAAACTATCATTATCAAATTAACTAGCTTAAAGATCATAAGACGTCTTGTAAAAACGACTTATAGCTGTAAATAAATTATTTTGATCTGAATATAATACAAACTTTGCATTAACGTACATAAACTAAAACAAAAATTAGTAATTCTATTTAAAATAGTCCTAGTAGAGACACAAGTTGTAGTGAAACTTTAATGGTAATTAGCACAATATCAAATATGTAAGAACAATTTACGCATATTATTATAATTTTAGGTTTTATTAAAGATAGAATCGGTGGCCAATTGGGCGATCGTCCGCTTCACTCACCCCTTGAAGTGTCCCTACCTGGGACCTCCTGACCACAATGGACTCCATACCCTATTCTGTGAGATAAATATTCACTTGAAGTCCCCTAGACTCGCTTCTGTGGCCGCGTGGTCTAAAGCGCTACTCTCGCAGTAGACTATATTGCCGATGACAGGGAGATCGAGGTTTGAATCTTGGTCGGGTATACTGAGGGTGGTTTTATTCAAAATGATGATCCACTCTGACTCCATACAAATGGGGGTACACTTTCTCTAAATATAACCTTAATAATTCCGAAAACCATTAGTGTAATCAGAACATAAACGTATGACTCGAAAGGGTAGTAAGACGTGGTGCTAAGGAAGAAAAAAAAAGTGTTCTAATGGAGTTCAAACATGGACCCAATAAGAACTTTGATCTAGCTTGACCACAGCTACTCTATCTACAGGAGCAGTCTTACCAACTTTACAAACTGATTTATTGAATAATTGCTAAACAGTGTGCGTTGTAACGTTGTCGTCCTGATTATGTATCCCAACATTTCAAAACACGAATATTGATCTTCAATATTCCTCTATATCCTCTATAATTTGTTTGCTAAGGTATTTGACGAGGGCTATCGGTTTGAAATCTAAAAACAATTCAAAATAGCAATTTGTTAAACAAAAAAACAAATAGATTTTCTATATATCTTTTTTTAACTTTTAAAAACACACTTTATAATACAATAAAGGATATTATATGTATGTGTGTAAAGTCCCCACCAAACTATCAACAACTTCTTCGTAGAAATACGTTGGATTATACCTCGATATATATATATATAAAGATTAACTATCACTTTAGCGCATAGCCCGAACGACGGGTAGTCAGACGCGGTGCTAAATAAAAAAATATCACTTCATCCAAATTAGACCTTTAGCATATTGGCCTACATTTTGCTCCATGTATTCAAGTTAAGCTTTGAAGTTTCACTTGAAATATTAAGGTGAGACGGAAGGGGACGCGAAAAAAAAGCCACTGTTTTTGCAGTTTTTATGGCCAAAAAAATAAATTATTGCTCCAATACAAACATAGAATTTAATTTCGTTCATATGGTGACCTCAAAATATTTTGAATATCTGTCCAGGGGTGTTCTGGAATTTAAAGACGACTTTTTCTTTTAATTTAAAAAGTTTTGTTAGATAATGCCACCATGCTCTTGACAGATATTCAACAAAGATTGATATCATCGTGTGAAGAAAATTAAACTCTGTGTTTGTACTGGAGCAATATTTTATTTATTTTGGTCAAAATAAAATTTTTTGGCATAAAAACTACAAAAACATTAGCCTTTTTTCGCCTCCTATTCCATTGCAAAGCAATGCAAGCAAAGCTTTGTCATTGAAATATTTTAATATAATATATTCTAAATTATCTATAAAAGATATTTCGCCAGTATAATACAGTTACTACAAAAAAACTTTTATTATTTTGTTATTAAGGTACTAACATTAGTGGCATGGTAATTTTATTAATTGAAAAGTTTAAATATTATTTAAATTATCAAACAATGCTGAATATTAAATGACATGTGCTATTAGTTTTTTTTATTACCGCGCTTATTACCTTTTTAGGTTGTACGCATTTATGATAAGTACTCCAATGGCGTAAGGAGCGTGTTGTTAGCGCTTCTTAAAAAAAACGTGGGCGTTTGCGCCCGCCTAAATTAAATCGTAAGTGTTCGCTCCCGTCGGTGAGTCAAAGCCTTGATACTAGCAAGTGGAAGTCATTAACAGGATGTATATGTCGTTTATTTTTGCATCGGTCCTGTCTCAGAACTACTAATATGAAGGAATGTTGGTAGGCTAGGTTAGGTTAGGTTAGGCTAGGTGAGGTTAGATTACGCGAGGTTAGTTTAGGTTAGGTTAGGCTATGTTCAGGTTGGTCATTGGCCTGATATCTATATTCTGCCGGGGGGGATAAAACAAAACTTAAATACTTAATAATCAGTAAATTACCACTAAACAAATTTTTCCCCAAAAAATAAGTATATCTTTTTTATTTTTTTTTACGTCAAACACTCTCCATACATTCAATATGCCGGACTAAAAACCATTACCATTCTGAAAAAAAAAAGTGACTAATACGAAATATTTAGTAAAACCGCGGGGGAAATTAAATGTTTTTGTAAGTAAGTAGTATACCATTTTTTTAATGTTAAGTGGGTGAAAATACACACGATTTTTTTTCCCATGGTGCAAACACACACGGGTGCAACCAACACCTAGCCATTAGGTAGAGATGAGGAAGGAATCATTTTAGAGGTAAGTCTAATCCATCCGCATTTTTGGGGAAGGAGAGTGAGGAAACCATTTAGGAAAAACCACCCTTGGTAGGTAAAAGGAATTGTATAGATTTGTATGGTTGGTGGTTGGGAGAGTAATAAAATCTTTTAAAAAATACACAATTTTTTTAATATAATTAATTTACTAAAAAAGTGTTCTCTTTGCTGTTTATGACGTAGTAGATATGACAAACAAAAAAATAGCATTTGTCATTGGTACCAAGTCTTAAACAACTTTTTTTACATTAAATTTTAAATATGTTCACTTTAATTAAAATTTAATGGTTTTTTTTTAAGATTTTAGGATTCAACCTTGGATTAGAAATTAGGAAGCCAATTTAAGATTTAGATTCGAGAAATACATAATTTGACTCATCTATAAATATAATCACTATAGATAGACCGGAGTAGAAAAAAACTAACTCATATTATAATATGAAAAAAGTATTTATTGTTAATAATATAGGTCCTAAGTACAAAAATTCTAAAAACATATAGGAAAAAACACCTTCAGCATTTTTGTACATTAAAAACTATTATATTTTAATGAAGCTGACTACTTTTTTTGGGCTATACACTTATACTATACTAATAACGCTGATGGTTTTAGAGATTAGGAAGGTTATATTTAAAAGAATTGTACCCGCATTTGAGTGGAGAGAGAAATAAAAAACAATTTTGGAAAATCACCCTCAGCACACCCAACCGAGGTTTGAACCTCGATCTCCCCGTCATCGGTGGTCTAGTCTACTGCAATAGTAGCGTCTTAGACTATGCGGCCACCGAAGCGGGTAACTACTTGTTCTTTATGGACCGATACCTAACTGTTATCGATAATTTTCTACCTATACTACATCCTTAGTCACGCCACGTCAAGCACTTGTCCGAAACTGAGCTTCTGTTGTGATGGGTCAACCTCCGACCCCTCCCCCCATACAGTTTGTCACGTCATATAAAAAACTAGGGGGTGGGAAAGTAGCATGGTTACAACTTCACCTGTCTAGGGGTACTGCAACGTAGTCACGTCAGTTCTATCACTCGTTACATACACACATCAAATACCGCGTCATTTCACAACTAGGACAAGATTAGTAGAACAGCGATTATCATCATCCCAAACGTCCGAATTGCCAACTAACCAAATCATACGCTTATGTGTCTAAATGGTCTAAGGCATCACTCTAGTACTAAACTAGCCTGCTGATGACGGGGAGATCAGGGTTCGAATCCCAGTCGGTTCTATTGATGGAGGTTTTTCCTAAAGGGTTTCCCACTATCCTCCCACGCAAATGCAGATATACTACATTTAAAATGCTTCCTTCCTCATCCCTACCCCACTAAAGTAATTATCATATAATATGCGTATAATCTTAACAGGTAGTAAGATGCGGCGATTAAAAAAAACTAACCGACTCACCGCAACCAAGACGTTATCCCCTTACCCCGAAACCTTCTTCTATACTCGCTGAGTTAGTCCACGTGGTTATTATTCCTGAACATTCCTAGCCAATTTAAAATTACATTTATTAACTTTTTATGTTCAATCTATTTTAAAAGCTTTTGGTTTTTTATTATTGTTAGAATAATATATTATAACCAGTAAGCCCTTGCGAAACTTTCGCATATTCAACCCTTCCCTACCCCACCCCCCCCCAAAAAA
>CABFWB010001736.1:12015-35811 GCA_902151455.1 Timema bartmani | reverse complement strand
TTAAGATGGGGTGCTAGTGAGCGTGAGCTTAGGGCAGTATTTTCAAAGTTTTATAGCATAAACATTTATTTGGCCAAAATAAATCAAATATTTATTCTATATAAACATAGAGTTTAGTTTTACGCACATGCTAATTTCAACAGTTCTTTAATATCTGTCAAGGGTGTCCTGGAATTTAGTGACAACTTTTTCTCTGCATTTAAAAAGTTTGTCACCAAATGCTGCTATGCTCATGAGAGATATTCAAGAACTCTTGAGATTAGCATGTGCAGAAAACTAAGCTTTATGTTTCTATAGAAGAAATATTTGATTTATTTTGGCCAAAAAATGTTTATGCTATAAAAACTGTAAAATTAATGCACTAAACTGGTGCTCACTAGCGGAACGGGAGTCAAAGGAAGTGTTTTTTGCAGTTTTATGAAAAAAAACACACATATATTTTGGCCATAATAACTCAAATATTACCAAGTAGAAACATAGAGTTTAATTTTCTCCTTATGCTGATATCAACAATAATTGTTGAATATCTGTCATGAACATAGCGACATTAGACGAGAAACTTTTTCAATGGAGATAAAAAGTTTTCGTTAAATTCCAGGTCACCCTTGACAGATATTCAACAACTGTTGAGATCACCATGTGAAGAAAAACTAAACTATTATGTTTGTAAGTTACTGGAAAAATAGTTTATTTATTTTGACGAAAAATGTTTTGCTATAAGACCTGCAAAAATACTGACCTTATAGCGTTAGCTTAAAGAGCATGCCATCTTTATGAAAAAAATCAGAACAGTGAAAAAAAAAATAGATCTCGATAGTATGACAGAGCCATGGACACAAATCACGCTACCTTCAATTTTGAAAATTCTAAAAAAAAACCGTTTTCTTTAGAAATAAAAGTTTTCGTTTATCGAAGACAGGCCTAGCTTATAGAGAAATTGAGTGATTATCACTGTTGGCTTCTCTTCATTTTATATTTTAAATGTTCTACAAGTTTCTTATTTTTTAGTACCACGTCTGTTTAGGTTATACGCATATATTATAAACTAGCTGTTACCCGTCGTGGCTTCGCCCGACGAAAAGTTTAAACATTAGTATTGTAAAATTAATGTAAAATTTAAAGGTTGGGAATAGTCCTATATGCTATTCCAGGACATATTCTATCTACGTACTAAGTTTCATTCGAATCCGTTCAGCAGTTTTGGCGTGATTGAGTAACAAACATCCAAACACACAAACTTTCGCATTTATAATATTAGTAAGATTATAGTTACTCTAATGGAGTAGGTGTACGAAAGAGAGCATTTTATAGTTAATCTTCCCGCATTTGCGTGTAAGAAGAGTGGGAAACCGTTTAAGATAAACTCGTCTTCAGTAGATCAGACTGGGATTCGAACCCCGATCTCCCCGTCATTGGCAGGCAGGCCGGTCCAACACGAGAGTGACGCCTTAGACCGTTCGGCCACTGATGCGGGTAACAGTTTTACCCTAGTGACTGAGCCGAGTACAGCCTCGGAGAGGGCTGTTATGCCCTTGTTGATCTGAGCTGTGTCTATATCAAATGGAGATGTAAAGCAAGTACTTGTGTCGGAACTGAAGCAGAAACTCGGGAACATTTCACGCAAGGGAGGGGGTGAGGGGAAGACAGATCTATGTCCCATTAATCACCCTACTGTAGCTTCTTCCCCCTCCTCTCAAACCCACAATAGTACAGGGATTTGAACACAGGACCCCAGCGAGAGGGAGAGAGGGGACTACTCATATTTGTAAGTTTTTTCCCTCGTTTATTAAACTGAACAGGCTTCAAGCGGATCATCCTAAGATTAATTCTAGGATAAACAAAACAATAGGCCCTAATTATACTCCATACCAATAACTTATCACTTAGTGTAGAAGAATAAATCCAATTTTACGGTAATATATATATATAGTTAATACTAGCATGACGTGCCCGGCTTTGCTCGAGAGAAATAGTTTAAGGTAAAAATAGTAAAAAGGGTGAAAAGGGTAAAAAGTAAATCTAATCAAAGATTTTTTTTAAAGAGCTAAGTAAAAAAAGGTACAAAAGGGGTTGAAAGGATAAAAATGAAATATAATCAATTTTTCACCACTTTTAAGTAACTCCTTTTACACATTTACCCTTTTTGCAGTATTTGCCTTTTTTTTTAACCTTTGAACCCCTTTTGTGCTTTTTGCCCTTTTACTCGTCTTATCCTTTCTGCCCTTTAAGCCTATTTAGTCCTTTTGGCTCTTTTTATCCTTTATATTTCTTTCCCCCTTTTATCCTTTTTAAACTTTTGGCCCTTTTTACTTATCATTAAAAAAATCTGAATAGATTTATTTTTAATTTGGTTATCCTTTTTGCACTTTTCTAAATATTTTTTAAATGAAGTAGGCTTACACGGCTTTGCCCGGGAGAAATATTTTATGGTGGAAAGGTTAAAAAGGTAAAAACGGTTAAAAATAAATCTAATATTTTTTAAAAGGGGGGAAGTAATAAGGGGAAAAAGGATTAAAAGAGTAAAAAGTTAAAATGGAAAGAATGTTAATCAGGGGGAAAAATAAATCTAATAAAATAAAAAGGGTATAAAGGTTAAAAGAGGTAAAATTCACACAGGAAAATAGTTTTGTTTTAAAATGATATCAAATTCGGGCTCTTCCGTCTCCCGGATTTAAATTTTGAAATTCATTCTGTTCAAACGTCATCCGGCTCTTCGGAAATGTCTATTGATTGACATTTCGAAATTCTATTTCATATCACACCTAAAAGTATATTTATCTTAGTTTTAAGAATCTTGAAAGAACGCCCTTCTCTTATTTACAGCTTCTTCATATTGAAACTTAGGAATCAGGCCTTGATGGTTGTTTGGATTGGTTCTTGTGCTCGCCTGACAAATTTCAATCTTATAACAAACTGAAAAGTAAGTAGAAATTTGAAAAGAAAACATTTCACCAGCCCTCTTTTAAAATAGTAGGCCTAAATAAGTTGATCCAAAAAATTTTTTTTATTGGATTAATCACTCTACATTCACGGAAAATTTAAATTCTGAGCCTCACTTGAAAAGTTTTTTTTTGTCTAACCCCTCCTCCTCCTCCATCCCCTATTTCCTCAATTTAAAATATAAAGTATTTTATGGTTATTTACTTTCTAGCCGAATTTCAGTTTTATACCACACGGAAAAGTAGCTTGGTTTTTTCTATTAGCTCTGGAAATTATAACGCCCCCTCACCCCCTTTTCCATTTAAACAACTCCTTCTTATAAATCTAAAATTTTAAAACGAATTAGGCTATCTGGAATTTCCCTTCTACCTGCTTGCCAAATTTAAATTCTCTACCACACCTAAAATTGTGTTTTTTCTGTTAAGGGCACCCCCTCCCCCTCTGTTTCCTAAAGTCTCAATTAAAAATTTAGCATTTTCAGCCGTTAGTATTTATTTGGAGTGGTCTTTTCACCTGCCTTCCAAATTTCAGTTTTCTGCCATACCGGTAAGTAGTTGTTTACTATTAATTTTTGAAATTTGAACCCTCCCACCCCCTTCCCCCAAACACCTTTTCTCCAATTCACTCTTAAGAAATTCAAATTTTAACATTTATTGGGCAATCATGAGTTGTCTATCTAACTGTCGACAAAATTTTAATTTCCTACTTCAACTTAAACGTGTTTTTCAAATTATAAGCGCCCCACTTTCTAAAGTTCCATTTTGTAATTTTCCAACTTTATATTTTCCTGTTTTTTTGGGGGTCAGTCCCGATATCTTCCTGCCAATCAAAATTTCAACTTTCCAGGCCAAGTGGTTTGGGAAATAGGGTCAGGAGAGAGTGAGTGGGTTTCGCCTTTTATTATTATAGATAGCCTTGTATATTATTGTCATGATACTTGTAATAATACTTCAAAAGTAGTTCAAATAATTAATGATTCCAATTTATGACTACTCTTAGATAGTAGCCTACTTTATTAATTGGCACAATCAAAACCAAGGCTATCGGTTTAAGTCATTTAACCTAAGTTGTAAAAAATATATTTGTTTTATTGTATTCTTTGTTGTCATTGAGTTGGATGACTATTTACTATCCATCCTATTAATGATAGAACAAGAACAAACCCTTCCCCATATCGTTAATGTATCATTTAGTGAACGTGTACACATCAAACCTTAAAATAATATTTTTAGAAACTTGGGGGACATAACCCCCTACCCCTACCAAAAAAAAAGAAAAGTTATAGTTTGGACATAGTATTTTGGTAGGAAGAACACTTTTTAATACACAAACTTTTTTTTTACGGTCAACGTTGATAACATATTACGTTAATATTTGATAAATTCCAGTTTTGTTTTTTTCATTTAACTTATTTGAGGTATTTAACGTGCACTTTTTGAACCGACTGATTACATCAGTAGGCCTACACTACTTATAAACTAACTTAAATATAGAACGGATACAACATTCAGCCCTCGGCCGTTAATTTATTGTTGTGAAAGGGGAAACCCACATTTCACCAGCAATCAATATTTCAACCATGCCAGGGATCGAACTCTGGAACCTTAGCTCAGTAAACACACACACACAGACACACGATACCGACCGAGCTAAGGTGTCGGACTGTTTCAGTATGAACTATCAAAATTGACAGTTGCAGATAATATTACTTGACTTTGTTTTTTTTAATTGTTTTGATGATTTTTTCAGCTGTCAAAATAGGACTATAGGTCCTATATCAATATCTACCCAGAGGAAGGCTGAAAAATCCACTTGCTTAGAAACCTTCCACAGTTTTATTCTTTTTAACATTCTAAATGAGAACTTTTACTCTAAAATAATGATGATGTTAATTTTAATTTCAATTTCCTTCACCGGGGTTCAATCCTCGGTCCCGGCACAGATTTATCTGATTGCCAAACCCTTCCTTCACCTCTGACAAGATGTGTATTAATCACAACTTGTGAATGTGAGGAATGCCAGGCCTCCACCGTGGTTCGGATTCCACGTTAAACTGTAGGTCCTCCATTTCATCTCACAATCACCCTACCATTGCACATTAGCGTAAGTGCGTATAACCCGAACGGGTAGTAAGACGCGGTGCTAATAATAATAATAATAATAATAATTTCCTTCACTAAAGTGTTGGCCAACAGGACGTCATTGAAAAGTACACAAGTAACTTACAAGCATGTATTACATGTGAAACTAAGATAAACACATAGCTAAATAATGATACAGATGAATAGTTACCAAAAAATATGTAATAATAATAATAATAATAATAAATACCGGTATATAATAAATAAATAAATAAATAAACAAATAAAGCAGAATAATGTAAATTTAAATATTTCAGGCAAAACATCTACAGGATAAACGTTCCTTAAATAATAATAATAATAATAATAATAATAATAATAAAGATAATAAAGATAAAGTGTCTCGCAGATTTCAGAAAAGGGCTTTTCCCTCCTCTTCAGTGGTTTTACTTCCTAAAGTTTCGGAACCAGGAAACAGTTAAAATGTCTTCCACACCCACACTACACAATTACACGCTAATGTAAATAATACCTTGCCTAGAAGAGTTAGATCATTTTATCTTTCAAAAGCACAGCTGACAAATTAGTAGAGCGCGTCTGGGCTCACGCGATTGGCTAAACGCCGGGCCAACCACGACGCAGAGGGGGGGTGGGGCTTGATTTTGATATCCCCGCCCCGTTTTCCGGCTCTCGTGATCAGGAACGGCCGGTTGTTTTTGTAGTCAGTTGGTTTTGCAACAATGTTGTGAGAGGAACGATTTGGGAATGTACAACAACGTAGTTGTGTTTCTTTTATTTTACAAGAATAAAAACAAAACAGATCGATAAAATAACTGAGTCGTTTCGAGTGAACGCGAAACAAATGAAAAAACAAAAGTTGATATTTTAAGTAGGTAGTGCAAATTTTATTCGAAATAGATTCAAATATGTTTTTATTTAACTCTTTAATTTAATGGAAAAAAGTGATGTGTGTGCATATAATATTTTATACAACATTGAATGAAATACTTATTTTATATAAATTATTTATTTGTCTACTTTTGGCGACGGGATACACAAAATAGTAAAATATTGAAATTAAAACATCAAAAATGGTGAGAATTAAACAAGATTCAGTACAACCTACATTTTATTTGAGATCTTAATTTGAATTTGCTCAAGCAAATATGCATTCCTTAATCATGATACAAAATATCATAATTATTAAAAGTCATAATAGTTAAATATAATACGTGACGTTCTTAAACATTTTTTTATGGTGATAGGTTCTAAAGAAACAATAACTTAATTAGTGTTTTAATTTATTATTGAGTGATTTAATTTTTTTTAAGTGGCAAAATTAAGGGACTACTCAAACTATTGTGAGGTGTGGTCTAGGTAGCCTACAAGGCATAAGAATGTTTTGAACAAGAAAGACTGGGCTGGTATTTCAATAGAATAAAGATATATTTACTAATTATTTTTTAAATGGGATGAAAAAATGATGAAAGCACCGATTAGTGTATGTTAAAAAATTAGTACAGTAAAAAAATTATATTATACTCATGAATGATGTTTAAGTGTACACCGGAACAAAATAATCACTAACGATGCCACTGAAACAAACTTTATCAAGAGAATGGAAACTTGGTTGTGACGCTGTGAACTGAACGTGCTCGATGAATGGAGACTTGGGAGTGACACTGTGAACTGAACGTGCTCGAGAATGGAGACTTGGGAGTGACACTGTGAACTGAACGTTCTCGAGAATGGAGACTTGGGAGTGACACTGTGAACTGAACGTGCTCGAGAATGAAGACTTGGGAGTGACACTGTGGACTGAACGTGCTCGAGAATGGAGACTTGGTAGTGACACTGTGAACTGAACGTGCTCGAGAATGGAGACGACGTTCAGCCACGACCCTCATCAGCCTCCGGGAAGCCTCAACGGCCCGGGCCACACATCACCCGAACCTCGAACCAGGATCCTCAGGCCCTTCTCCATAGAGTCCCTGATCGGAACGACCCGATCTAGTAGCGTGGCCCCCGAGCCACGAGGGCCTCTGTGGGGGTCATCGTGTGGGGGACTTCCCTACCTGGGCCTCCCCCTCCCCTTGCTGTACCATTCGTGGCTACCGTCGCTGTTCCCGCAGCAGCATGTGGGGGTGTTACCACCCTTGCTCGTCCACCAGGGGGTTCCGGCCCCCCTCAGCCCCCATTCGGACTGTTCCTTGTCGCCTACTGTTGCACACGATCTCTCCGCCAGGAACAATAAAACAGGTACGGTAGTCTTTAGTACACGATGAAGAGGGTGAATTATAAAAGTAACTTTAGGCTATAGGACATGTTGAGGAACAAACACTCGTCTGGAAAGATGACGAGAAAAAAATATTAGATAACTCTCCACAATCGTGCTCAATCAGGATCCATCCCCGGTTTATCGAGTCTGCCGTTCACTATACTATCCATTCGTCGAACCTTCAAGGGTGTAGTCGTGGTTAAACATGGTCAGACCTATCTGGTTCATAACAACTTCTTAGTTAAGGCGGGCACCTCGATGTGCGAAAAAAGTATCAATCGCTGTCAGGTCCCCGCGGCTCGAAATACAATTGTCTGTGTAAATTTTTTTTGAACTACTTCTTTATTCTGTCTAAGCTTATACTCACTTTCGCCCTTCCCGTACAACCACCGTTGGTCTTGTCGATAAGAAAGCGGAGGAAGATAGCTACGAAATTTCTTATCTCAAGGTAAATAAGAAAGCTCGCTGCTATTTCTTAAATATCTTAAAATTTTCTGTTGTGATCTTATAACAAAATTACTGTATTTGTTTGAGGAGCTAAATCTAGAGCCCTTTTTTTTGTCCAAGCCTAGTCTCACAGCTCCACGAATATGCTTAAAAAGTCGTTAAAAATGAGCTAATGTCACATTTTCACATCTCGATGGCCTAGAATGTATGTAATTATTTTACTTCAGTGACGTGGTGAAGGCTGTTGTCAGGAGAAGCATAGCTTAGTTTAGAGTGTAGCCTACGTGATGTTTTCTCGTCCATTCATTAGAACATTCATTGACCAAGTTCAGACGGAAATACATCCCTCCCTCTCCCCCATGTGAGGTATGTTTAGTAAGATTGTGGTGGGAAAGACTTTTTACCAAATACAAATACTTTTTTTTTGCGTTCAATATTTATAATATTCTATGAAATTATTAGTATTATTTAGTTGGTAGGTTTATTGATATTGTCCATCTAAAGTGACAGCTACCCCATTTAAATAAGTGAAAGTATTTTTTTCTTAATCGCCGCGTCTTACTGCCTGCTCAGGTTATACGTATGTCTGATAATTACTCTAATGGGGTAGGAATGAGGAAGGAAGCATTTTAAAGGTAATCTACCCACATTTGCTTGGAAGGAGAGTGGTATACCATTTGGATAAAATCACTCTTAGTAGACCCCGCTGGGATTCGAACCCCGACCTTCCGGCCATCAACAAAGCAGACTGAATGGGCCTGAAAACTTAGTCGGTATGCCCACCAGCGTGGGTGATAACGACTTAAACTAATTAATATAAGAAAAACAAGATTAGTAGGTGGAACCGGATATCTGCCATTGAATGGGCCTGAAAACTTAGTCGGTATGCCCACCAGCGTGGGTGATAACTACTTAAACTAATTAATATAAGAAAAACAAGATTAGTAGGTGGAACCGGATATCTGCCATGACTGAGAGGAAATAGAGAAACCGTAAAGTGTAAATAAAATTGCCGCCGGTTGGACTTAAACATTTGACCTTCCAGGTAAATGTCAGGAGAACAAACCACCTTTCATAACCTTCGCTGGCCCTTGGAAAATACAAATTACCGAGCTAGTATTTGATTACGAGATATCAAGAAGTAAAATGATTCCCCCCAGTCTCGGTTACAATAGTCCTCTTAAAAGTAATCAATTAATATTGGATCAATCCCATCTTTTCCTCATCCTCAGAGTCAATAAGGAAGGGAAACTCAAAGGTCTTAGAGGGTTACTTTGGGGAAGGAAAGTTTGTGGAGGAGTGGGGGATCTTTTGGGCACAAAGTTCCCTGATGTAAGGGTTATTCGGTTCCTAATCGTTCTAGTTTTGTTAAGGTGAGAATATAGTGGACGCGAGTTAAAGCCAGTGTTTTTGCAGTTTTTATGGCAAAACATTTTTTTGACAAACAAATCAAATATTGCTCCAGTACAAACATAAGAGTTTAATTTTCTTCGCATGGTGATATCAACATTTTGTTGAATATCTTTCATAAGCATAGCGGCATTAGATGAGAAACTTTTTAAATGAAGAGGAAAAGTTGTCATTTAATTCCAAGACACCCATGACAGATATTCAACAAATGTTGATATCACTATGTGAATAAAATTAAACTCTACGTTTCTACTGGAGCAATATATGATATATTTTAACCAAAAATGTTTTGTTATAAATAAAGCAAAAGTACTGCCCTTATAACTAGCGTTACCTACGCTCCCACCTTAAGTAACGATAAACTCTACCCTTTTATATTATCTCTTTTAAGTGTGGGCTACCATTTTACTGGAAATATGGGTCGTACAAATAAAATAAATAAACAAAAGGTTTGATAAGGAAATCGGTATTTAGGGCATAATTTAATTAATAAGTAATTTATTTGTATTTTGAGTCCAGTATGAATGGGGTATAATATAGGCCTATTGTAGGGGAGGAGGCCTACATATAAAAGTGTTTTCAAAGCATTGCAACACCCTTGAACAAAATATTTATTTGAGATCTGACCCGCCTCGGTGGCGTAGTTGGCTAACGCGCTAGTCGTGTTGAGCTCAACCGCTGAGGACGGAGAGATCGAGGTTCGAATCTTGGTTGGGTGAACTGGAGGTGGTTTTTCCTAAATGGTTTTCCACTCTCCCTCCACGCAAATGCGGGTTCACTTCCTCTAAATTATTATTATTATTATTTTATATCTGCTCCTTAGAAAGTTGGATACTTTAATTTACACAGGTTTTTTTTAGCACCGCATTTTAATACCCATTCATGTTAAACGCTTATGTACAAATTACGCTAATGGGTTAGGAGTGAGGAAGGTAGAGTTTAGAGAAAGTGTACCCGTATTTGTGTAGCGAGAGAGTGAGAAGTCATTTAGGGAAAAACACTCTAATTACACCCGACCAGGATTGAACCACGATCTCCCCGTCATCGGCAGTCAAGTCTATTGTGAGACCATGCGACCACCGAAACGGGTTAATATATTTTGATATATTCATATTAATTATATACGTTTCATTGTTTGCCGCAAATAAAGTCTAATGGGCTTCTTATAAAAAAAGCTAAAAATAAGATTGAGAGACAAAGTCAACGCAAAAATATGCATAGGCTAAAAGAAACAAATCTTTATCTAAAAGAATTAAGCCTACCCCTTAACTTGTAAAATTGACCATTTAAAAGTCTGTGGCTAACTAGTGGATGCGCCCTTTACTGTTTTGCATCGAACTTTCCTTATGCTTAGGACTAGAGCACTGACACATGGTGCTTATGTGAAATCCATTGCGTTATTATTAGGTGTTCTGTCTGACGACATTATTTTAGTCAGTGAACTTAGACTGCCAATTCGTCCTGTCCTCTGCCTCCTACCTCAGCTCCCAGAATTTTCTTATTTCCTTCAAGTCGTCATATATTTGAGTCTTCCTCCTTCCTAAGCTCTTCTTTCCCTAAACCTTTCCTTCTATGACGTCGTGTTCCTCCTAATGATGTGTCCAATCCCAAATGGTTCTCCTCTCACCCACTCTTCTTAGGACTTCAATTGTCACCCTGCCTGTCCACCTGATCTTCTCAAGTCTTCTCCAGCACCACATTTCAAAACCTTCCAAGTAGGCTATTTATTTACAACTTCCTAAGAGTCCAAGTTTCTGCTTCAAACAGCAGTTGTAGCGTTTCATCAGTGTATTCCTCAATTCCAAACTTAACTTGCTGATCAGTAAGTAACCTCTTCTTCTTGAATGCTTCCTTGGCCGTGGCGATCCTCGACCTTGATGCGGTTAGGCATCCTTTGTCGACCATTTCGTACCGAAGGGAAAAAAATCATCAATACAGACAGCTATTTAGTTTCAAGTGAACACGTAGTTCTAGGCATACTAAAAATAATTTTCACGACAAACAATACTCACACGATAAGTTCTCATCATTCTTAAATTCGTTCATTTTAAAATAATTGGCAAGGGGAGACCCCCCCAACTGATGACGGAATAAAACCACGCATGCATTATATCTAAACTCTTAAGCACATGCAACATATGACTCGTCAGTGTGTGTAGCCTACTCTGCATGGTATGTACCCGCCTTCCCCCTGCTTACCCAACACCCCTCTTCACCACTACATATCACCCAACCGTTTAACACACTAATCACCTCACCCAAAACTTCCACATCTGTCCACTAATCTATTACATGTATGCACACACAAGCTAGCGATAGGGGTCAAACCCTTCTCACCCCTTCTTCGATACAGGGTGCCCCCCCCTTTTTTTTTTGCCCCCTTTGCTGTGGCTAATTTCCACATAAATCATCCCCTCATTGTGCGTCCGATGGGTGCCCTTCGCTCCGCTCCGCCCTAGGAAATAGCAGACAGAGCAAAAGACCCCGGGGTGTTCAATGCTCACACAGATTAGAGTTAGGCTAAGCAAATTAAAGTTACTCCGGCGACAATGGAAACTGGTTCCTGTGTGTATGTGTGTGGCTTCGGTTTAATTATCTGGAATGCTGGGGAGGACGGCTGGAGAGGGGGTGAAGAAACACATTTCTTTGTTGTCCTTATGTATATTTGATTCACGTTCGTGAATACAAAGTTAAGTCGAATTATTTATGCGACATCTGTTTAGAATATAAAATTATGCTCTACTTTTTTTTTTATGTATATACGACCTCTTATTAAAAGTGTTTTTCTTTATTAAGAAAAAAATAGAGTTTGATAAATGACGGTTTTTACTGACGAAAAACATTTCGAAATGTCCTGCATTGAGATTATTTTTTACAAATAAAGAAATGTTATTACTCTAATGAAGACTTGTGAGCAGTTTTTGGCTTGTGTTGAAAACTGTGAGTGGTTTGGATGTTCATTTCATAGCTATTTTGATTTTTGGTCTTGGTTTAAGGTGGGTGTGAATACAATGCTAGCTAAGAACAATATTTTTCAGGTTTTTTTAATAGCAAAAAACATTTTTTTGTGACTTCAACAGTTTTTAATTACCTTTCAAGGGTTTTTTGGACAGCTTTTTCCCTTCATTTAAAAGTTTTTCTCCATTGTTTTAAATTTAGTGAATTAAATTTAGAAGTACTATATAGTAGATTCACATTATAAACTCTTTAAAATTAATTTGTAGGTGTTTTAATTAATTAATTATGATTATGACAGATAATCAACAAATGTTTATATCATCATGTGAAGAAAATTACACTTAATGTTTCTACTGGAGATATGTTTTATTTATTTTGGCCAAAAAAAGTGTTGCCATAAAAACTTTAAAAACACTTATCTTTTCTTGCATCACCTTAATTTAAGCGAGGTGTTTGTAGTGAATTAACATAAATGCTTAAATTGATTATCTAGATATGCTTGATAACATATCAGTTTAACTAGTGAGATTACTAGTTATATATGCGTTTACTCGCTTTGCTCGTTGGGGGCTCCGCCCTCAAATCCCAACTGAGTTTTCTTTACAAGTGGATGTAAACTAATATATTTCCAGCATTGTTTTGAACGTAACAACTTAAAGTTACCGGTATTGTATTGTATTTTTCACATATTATTTTAGTTTCTCCATACTTATAAGGCAGCTAGAATCATCAAATTTGAAACGCTTATGGCAATTGGATGTGCCAATATGCCTCCCAAATTTTATGATTCTAGCTGTCCCATAAGTGTGTCAGAAAATTAAAAACGTATGGAAAATGTGCAAAATTTACCTAAAATCAAAACATCTAGCTCTATCTAAGGTATAACTAATGGAGATACGACAAAAAGTAATAGGACCAAACTTGTGGATCTCGCCAAATTCGAAGCTACTGGTGCATTCCGTTTTTTGATAGGTCTTACCGTTTAGCCACAAGAGACCTCCAAAGAAAGGTCCGCACCGACTTTAATATTGCTCTGCCATTTTGCATTTTTTTTCGGGGCTTAACATTTTTTTTGTAACATTTTGGAATTTTCTCGTTGGTTACAGGCTATAAGCTATAAGTTTTCCAAATTTAAAGTTTCTAGCTCATCTGGAAGTGGGTAAATATTAATGTCAGTGAGTGAGTGAGTGAGTCAGCCATGTGGCTTTATAGTATATGGATGAATGGATGGATTTATATAAACCGTAAAACTATAAGTTATCCTATTAGTTCGTTTATTGAAGCACTAAGACACGTCGTATACGTTTAGAAATCTCACGCTATTTATTAAGTTGTTTGTTATTTCAAACTCTGGCTCAGACTGAAATGGAGTGACGTAACAAGAATTCACATACCCTTCAATATACGGTTAAAAACTTAAATTTCAAGTTTTATAGCTAAAAATGATAAAATCATGAAACAATAAACTTAGCTCATTTTAAACGAAGATTCACGGAAAATGTCGCAATTCTAATATCATCACCGCGTCACCTGTTCAGGTTATACAAACACATGATTATTACTCTAATAGGGTAGGAATCAGGAAGAGGTGGTCTATCATCATTTGCATGGAGGGGGAGTGGGAAACCATTTTAGTAAAAACCATCTTCAGAAGAACCGAAAGGGATTCCAACCCCGATCTCCACGTCATCTGCAAACTAGTCTAACACGAGAGTGACACCTTAGACCATTTGGCCACTGAATCGGGTGAAAATCAAATTTAAATGGTTAAAAAAAACTCATCCAGTCATCCTCATACAAATAAAGTCATATTGTAACAAGTTCACAAAATACATTTTTATGATAATTTAGGTTTATTTAGTGGTTTTAAAGCTTCAGAACTGACATTCTCATAAGAAATACCACAGTGTGAGGATATTTTCCTTTTTGAGTAGACGGCACCCTTAATTCTAGGTGCCTGGGAACTGTTGTAGAGTAAAGAGCAGCTATAGTAGGATTTCGATAGGAAGGAACATTTTGACAGTCACTAAAACCATTTTCAGATGACCCTCTTCATTGGTCGAAAGGTCTCGGCTGTCACGCTTGTATTAGATTGGCCTGCTGAAGACTGGGAGATCGGGGATCGAATCCTGGTCGAGTCTACTAAAGATGGTTTTCCTAAATGTTTTCCCACTCTCCTTCCACGCAAATTCGGGTAGATTAACTCTAAGATGCTTCCTTCCTCATCCCTATCCTATTAGATTATTTATTATGTATATGCCTATGCATAACCTGAACAGGTAGTAAGATGCAGTGATAAAAAATATCAGATATTTATATGAAACATCTTGTTTTTTCCAGATTTAATTTTTGATAAATATCATCAATAACTATGAAAATATAATACTAATAAATTGATAATTAAGTAAAACTGTATCATTATTGATCGCCCAAAATTTGTTTGTATTTTCTAAAGTCCCTTCCTACTCAAATCCCACAATACATCTTTATTTTGAAGTCTCAAAACTGTATTTGAACATTTGTTACTTAGTAATAAACATATGACTAAACAAATATGTAACATTTTCAAACACTATTTTTCAGCCCTTTACGTTTCATATATATATATTTTTTACAAATCTCTTGCGGTACGGACTACAGTTATTGTCACTTGTGTATATATATATAATCCTGAATCCTTCCCTCCACCTCTTATGACCATCAATAATACTAATAAAAAGAGAGATACAATGTTTGCAGTTGGTAGTCTTGTCTGTATGTAAGTGGAGTGCTATTCATACCCGGGACAATTATTATGACAAAACATTGAGCAATGTGGAAGTGAAGTGAAATTGTAACAATAGGAAGATCTGGTGGGCCATGCTAAGAGCAGATTAGTCGGAGATTGCGCGTGTGGGGTTACAGGAGGTCTTGCTTTTCAGTGGATGGCAGTCTTTTGTTACCGTAGAGGGAGGGGGATCACCTTTTTCGGATAAAACTTTGTGTCAACATTCGAGGGAGAACTTTTGAAAAAAGTTATGTAGCAGCTCGAGGATGTTTTCTTTATGCAGCTGTGTGTGTCATGTGAATTCAATTTTTATAGTTAAAGGGAAGTAGAAGAATTTGAAGTGTTTAACCACATTGAACTTTTAAAATGAAATCAGTCTAAACATATGTGTTTACTTAATGTTCTTAGTGTATATTTTTAAAAGACAACTTTATAAAATAGTCTCACAATTAAAGGGACCTTAAAGTCCAATTTTCATAGGAAGCCCGTTATTTGAAAATTATGAACTCATCTTACCAAAATTGTGTGAATAAAAATATTACCCTCTTCGGTGGTTGCATGGTCTAACACGCTACTGTCACAGAAGTCTAGACTGCCGATAACGGGGAGATCGAGGCTCGAATCTAGGTCGGGTGAACTGAGGGTTGTTTTTCCAAAATTCTTTTACAATCTCTCTCCATGCAAATGGGGGTACAATTACTCTAAAATATAACCTTCCTAAGCCCTGAAACCATTAACGTAATTAATACATAAGCGTATAACTCGAACGGGTAGTAAGACACGATGCTAAAAAAAATACAATTATTGTATTAGTCTATGTATATATCTGTTTAATTAATAACATGAAAATAAATGATAAGCTCCTGATAGCTTCTGATAAGAAATATTTATAGAATGCCAAATTTTAGAGACTTTCAACCAATGTTGATGGTCAAAAGTAGGCTTCCTATAAAAATCAGGGTTTGGAATAGTTTATTTAACAATAGTAAAATGTTTACTATTGTTAAATAAACTAAGTGATATTTCTGAATAAATCGAAACACGGTAAAATGTATTATTAGTGCGCAAATCTTAAAGTTAACAAAATAGGTCAGTTTGTTTTAACATGGAACAATAATGGAAAACTCTAGGCCAGTCATTACGGTACATGTTTATTATTTAACTTGTGTGTAGGTCAAAAAAAAAAATAATAATAACTTAGCTTAGTTTCTAAATAACAACAATCTATTTTTTAATTGAGATCAGAATTGTTTTCTAAATTAAATTTACATTATGGTAACATTTAAATGTGTTAATGATCAATTATTGTTATTTCAATAGATTTAGTATTTTTAAGCACAGATAAATGTTAGGTCTAAATATATCTGGATTAATCATGTTAATTAAAAAAAAAGTCATGCTATGCGTTTTGAAACATGTTTATTCTAAATGCAAATCAATTTCTTTGAATACAATTCTCTTTTAATTGCTTTTACATTTCTGTAATGCTTCGTTTGTTAAAACACTAACCCAAATTATAATCAAACTAAGAATATAATTATATTTATTCATATTAATGATACAAAAATTTGGAACTCCATTAATTTCAGATAGGGGTGTGTGAAACTTCGAAACTTCGACTTGGCTTCAAAACAAATATCAGCTTCGACTTCGCTTCGAAACAAATTTCGGCTTCGTAGCTTCACCAATAGAAATATAGACATCTAAAATACTCAATTTATCTTCAATTTTATTATAGCCATTCTGAGATGTTTTATGCATTGTAAATTAATATTCATATGGAAAAAATTTGAAGTAATTGAATTGCGTGTTGTAATAATAACTTTGTCAGATTCACACAAAATATAACAAACAATTGTGCAATAAACATTTTCCAAATAATTTTAGTGTATTAATTTATATAAATGGCCAATATATAAGAATAAAACAATTAAAATAAAATATTCAAACTTCGATTCGGCTTCGAGAATATTTCATATATTCGTTTCGAGTTCGCTTCGAATTGAAAAAGTGGATTTCACACACCCCTAATTTCAGGTAAAAACAACATAATCTATGGCTTTACAACATACAACCATGTATTATACACTATTTATTTTACTGTCTAGGCTTAGAGAAAGAATGATAATTATTTAAAATATATGATAGTAAACTATTCAAGAGAAATAAATTTTAAATTATTTAAATATAGCCTCATTTCAAATACTTTTTTTTTAATCAAATATTTTATAGTGTGTAAATGCACAAAATCTAAAAACATTGCAGTATATTTTTTAATATCAAGTTGGTAGGACCTGGCAAGCATTTGGTGTCCACGAGTGTACATTATAATAATTTATAACTCATAAATTAAATATTCCTTTATACTAACTGCTCGCTACCCTAACTGTACCCAAATTTGATTACAAATGGATATAAGCTAGAAAAAACATATTCGATATACCTTCAGGTAGGCCTATTCATACGTCAAGTCATGTGCTATGCAACTGTCACTTTTGATATATTATATCTATACCTCTAAAATAACAGAAATAATACAGTATTTAATGTTATCAATGTTGACCGCAAACAATTATGTTCGTATTTTTAAAAGGTGCTTCAAATGCTCATTCGTAAGAAAAATAAAGGTATATTTATGGACTAGAAAAAAAAATTGTACTTTAATAAACAAAGAACATAATTTTAGCATGAAGCTACAATAGTCTGATGGACACAATAAAATCATAAGATTAATAAAAAGTAGGCCTAAATCTAAAGCATATTTACATTTTTTGGAAAATAGTTTATTTCTTCATAGAGCTTTGCAATTTCTACTGAATCTGAAGTTAGCGGAAAGTAGGGCCTAATGCACAAGAATATTAACATCTGTACTAGTAATAATAGCCTAAAGGTACAACCGTAAATGTATATGTTAAAAGTGTAAGATTGCAAAAGGAAAGCTTTGATAACCAATATTCAATATGTCCTTAACGTCGACCTTGATGGTCTTGGGGTAAAGTGCTGGCCTCAGGACCCGATGTCTGTAGGTTCAAACCCAGTCGGTGTTAACGGATTATTCTTGAGCGGTAAAAATTCGTGGTACAGCTCCCTTCGGAGAGGAAGCCAAGCCGTCAGTCCCATGCCGACTGTGGCATATAAACAACCCTGGAATGTATGTTAAAATACCTTTCCTGGTTAAATTAGTGAGCCCTTTAACTCTCGCTCATAGAAATTCCCATTTGATGATAGTTCAGAAAGTGCATCTAAAATAAATAACTAAAAATACATCCTCAGTCATCCTTTCTTCAATATTCAAATATTTGTGATTATAAAATTACTATCAAAGTTTTATAATCCTGTACTAAAATATTATCCTCCGTGTAGACTAGGCCTGCCAAACAAACAGCAATTTATCGAGATATAGGCCTACCACACAGATTTTTTTCAAATAAAAGAATTTAGTTCGAGGATTATCATATCAAAGTTTCTAATAGCAAAGCCACAATTTAAGCAAACAATTTTCACAATTCTAGTGAAACTATTTTTTTTTCAAGAAAGCTTATACCTAAAACGATACGATGGATGATCTAGATTTAAAAAAAACTCGGGTCTACATTCTAAAACCTAAAGACCTAAGAACTCCATGGCGTCAGCACGCAATCGAGTCATATCAGCCGAGTGGCCGCCGTTTGTTAACTAAGATAATCCCAACTTCTGCGGATATAAGTTGCCATGTGGTCTCAGCACGACAAACCCTTCGGCAGGTAATCTGTTTTCTAGACCAGAGCCGCTACCTTTTGGTTCAAACAGATCCTCATTGTCTTCACGAGGCTGATTTTGACCACGTTCCAGAGCTACTTCTTTCACATGAAGTCTGGAAAAGCCGGCGATCGAACTCAGAACCTCTGGATCTGTAACCGGCAAATCTGACCACTAGACCACAAAGGTGGTCTACAATTGAAAACCGTCTCCTCAATGCACTAACGACGAGCCAAATAGTTTATCAATCCATATACTATAAAGCCACATGGCTGACTCACTCACTGACATTAATGTTCACCCACTTCCAGATGAACTAGAAACTTGAAATTTAGTAATCTTATAGCTTATAGCCTGTAACTGACGGTAAAATTCCAAAAAGTTAAAAAAAAAATTTTTTAACCCCCGAAAAAATTTCAAAATGGTGGAGCAACTTTAAAGTCGGTGCGGTCCTTTCTGTGGAGGTCTCTTGTGGCTAAACGGTAAGACCTATAAAAAAAAACGGATTGCACCAGTAGCAACGAGTTTGGCAATGACCACAAGTTTGGTCCTATTACTTTTTGTCGTATCTCCATTGTTTATACCTTAGATAGATCTAGATTTTTTGATTTTAGGTCAATTTTGCACATTTCCACACATTTTTTAATTTTCTGACACACTTATGGGACAGCTAGAATCATAGCATATTGGCACATCCAATTGACATAATCGTGCCAAATTTGATGATTCTAGCTGCCTTATAAGTATGGAGAAACTAAAATAATGTGTGAAAAATACAATACAATACCGGTAACTTTAAGTTGTTACGGGTGACCTGTTGCTCTAGGGGTAAGGTGTCACTGTGCTGAGGGTTTGGAGTTCAATCCTTGGTCCCGGCACAGACTTATCTGATTGCCAAACCCTTCCTTCACCTCTGACAAGACGTGTATTAATCACAACTTGTGAATGTGAGGAATGCCAGGCCTCCACCGTGGTTCGGATCCCACGTTAAGCTGTAGGTCCTCCATTTCATCTCACAATCACCCTACCATTACACATTAGCGTAAGTGCGTATAACCCGAACGGGTAGTAAGACGCGGTGCTAATAGTAATAGTAATAATAATAATAATAATAATAATTTAAGTTGTTACGTTCAAAACAACGCTGGAATTACATTAGTTTACATCTACTTGCAGAGAAAACTCACTGGGGGTTTGGGGCAGAGCCCCCAACGATCAAAGCGAGTTACGTTTATAAAGCTATTAACAGCTATAATAAAAATATTTCGATCACGTTTTAAAAAAACGACGTCTAGCGTATTTTCAACTAATCAAAAGCCATGAACATTTTCACCAACACTACATTATTCACTTCACAAGCAAGTAATAGGCCTTCAACTAACTCTGCCCAGCTGTCTAACATACAATACATGCCAACGAAGCTACAACCCGTGCATTTTAAGAACCGCCATCAACTCTGGATCGCTCAGACCACGATAACCAATATAAGACTTTTTATTTTTAATCCCTCCTATGATAATAACAACCAAACTCGTCAAATTCGTATATGTTCTCTTCGACTTTGTGATTTATACCCGGAAGTTGTAAGAAGAGCAATGTAACTATAGTAGTAGAAGAAAATATAGTCAAAGTGACGAATGTGTATGGAGACATAATGAGACGCTTCATATTCGTGACCATTCTTTCCTTGAGCAACGCGTGACATTAACTAACAACCCAACCCATCACAACGATTGACTGCGGGACATTCGAGTCCTCCCTTCTCCCTAAACATTTTCATTGAAGATGCAACAAATGTGTTTATTGTCACACGTTTGCTGTAACATGTACGGAGGAAATTACATATTTCACCCAACATCTCGAATTTTAAGAAGTTGGACTGCCGATGGCGGGGATATCAGGGTTCGAATCCTAGTTGGGTGTATTGAGGGCGGTGTTTTATAAGCGGTTTCTCCCTCTACTTTCACACAAACGCGGGTACACTTCCTCTAAATATAACCTTTCTCATTATTTAAAACTTTAGCGTAATTAGTACATAAACGTATAAACCGGACGGGTAGTAAGACGCAGTGCTAAACATTTTTTTGGGACTACACTGGTCATTTTTAAATTCTAATAAATAGAAATAAGTTTTTTATTGATGGTAAGATCAGGGTTCGAATTCCTCCTAGGGGGATTGTAGGCCTAAGTGTTTTTTTCCTTCAATGATTCCTCACTATCCTTTTCCATAAATGATGGTACATTTCTTTTAAAACTTGACCTTTTTAATACCTAATTTACTAATGTACTGTAGGTAGCCGGGATTGGTAGTAAGACGCAGTGCAAATTTTTTCATTTCTGCTCATAACTGTCCAAGTGAGTTAATGAAGACGTTTCCATGCTACAAGCGTCTCGCCTACCAAGGAGAAAGGAAGATGAAGTCGTAAAATATATACCTTTGTCCTTTTTTTGTGTGTGTGTGTGCATTTTCTAGAAGTCTGACACTCTGGAATTCCGATAAATTCCATAAGCTATACAGTACGTTAGCCATTGCATGTTGTCCTTTTGTCCATAATGTATGGGTTCAGCGATGTTTTATTTCCTTTGACTAATACGGTCGCAGTTCTATGGAAACCCGGACAGATTGAAAATAAACAAAATAATTGAGACATTGCGTGGTTGTGGTCGAAATATCGGGTCATGTTGATATAATATTAACGCAGTTGACGCTTTGCGACTGAAAGAAAAAAGGTTGGACTGGCTTTGAAGGTGCTAGGAGTGAGTAGGAAAAATATTTGAACAAATACAAACATACTTTTTACAGTCGACACCAATAACATGTTATAATATTATTTTATAGATATTTATAATATTTATCAAAAGTGATAACACGAATTGACGTATGAACACGTGAAAGTATAAATAGTAACTTAACTATCAGATACATTTCTTCCTTTGAAAAATGTGAAATATTTATAAACACGAACCGTTAAAGAGCCTTTTATAAGCTATTAAAAACTCGTAATATTTAAGAGACGAAATAATAATAATTGTTGTTAAAACACTCCACAAAATAAAATAAAAATGAAGAATATGGCCTACACTTTTACAGAAACATTGAGAAATAGGAATATCTCTGTCCACCAAATTGAGCATTGAGCGCCAAAAAATAAATCTTAAAAACACTTTTTTGATGAAAATTGTACTGTAGCATCAAACTTTTCACCGTCCCAAATGAATTTTTGTGTATAGATTTTAACCATCGATGAGTCGAATACTATTTTCGTATCCCGAATTCGAATCTTAAATTTTCTTTCGAATATAGAATTCAAATTTGAATTCTCGAAGCTTTACAAATTGATGTACAATTTAAGTTAGAGTGAAAATATTTAAAATTGAATTAAAAAAGTTATTAAAGGCTTTGTTTCACTGACAAATGATATATATTTTGTTTGTCATGTCTATTACGTCATCAACAACAAAGAGAACACTTGTTATGTAGATTAATTATATTAATACAATTTTTTCCTTTTTTTTTGTGATTTTTTTTACCATCCGAACGACATAAATCTATATAATTCCTCTTACAAAATTTCTTAAAATTGTTATATAAAGTCTAGGTCTTTATATTTGTGTTCGAGATAATCTTTTGAGATGTTTAGGAATCTCGAATCTCTAGAATAACATAGGATTCAAGGATTCAAGCGTCCCATATTTAATTTTAACATAAGGTGACTTAAGGTGGGATGGATGAGGACGCGAGAAAGGCCAATATTTTTACAGTTTTTATAGCAAAACAATTTTTGGCCAAAATAAATAAACTATCGCTCCAGTAGAAACATAGAGTTTAATTTTCTTCACGTGGTGATATCAACAGTTGTTGAATATGTTTCATGAACATAGCGGCATTAGACGAGAAACTATTTAAATGAAGAGAAAAAATTGTCATTAAATTCCAGGACACCTTTGACAGATATTCAACAACTGTTGATATCACCATGGGAAGAAAATTAAGCTTTATTTTTCTACTGGAGCAATATTTTATTTATTTCAACCAAAAAATTTGTTTGCCATAAAAACTGCATAAACACTGGCTTTTTCTCGCATCCCCTTCAATTCCACCTCACTGAGTGATTTAAAGGGGGATGAAAGTATATACAATAAACTAGACAGGTACTAGCTGAGAAGGATTAATCCCTGGTCCTTCAAGCTGCAAACAACCAGACTCCAAATCGTTTCAATTTCCGCCCGTGGTTTGGCCATATCGCCGGCAAAACACGGAGCACGAACCATCTCCCTCACATGGGAAGTAGTTCTGTGAACAGATCGGAGGACATTTGTACCGCCTTTGTGATGTCTTGGACCCGACAGACGTCGGGAGGGTTGGGAGAAAACCTTCCCCCCCCCCTCTCAATCCCCAAATACCAGCTTATAGAGGGAAGGGGAGGGAATAATCGCAATGACCCTAACATAACTCTTAAAGGGGGATTTTGAGGAAAAGAATTGGTACAGTTGGTAGAATAGTTTTATATTTATTTGCCGTATATATTCAGATCGTCAAAGCCAGAACCATTTATGGCTTGAAAAAAACTTCAATTATTCTAGAGCAGTAAAATATTGGCAATCTACCTCCAGATACATCTTACGGCAACCCGCTTCGGTGGCCGCGTGGTCTAGCGCGCTAATCTCGTGTTGGACTAGACTGACAAAAACGGGAAGATCGGGGTTCAATCCAGGTTAGGTGCACTGAGGGTGGTTTATGCGTGATTTTCATTATAATTATCTTATCCTATGTTTACGATAATGCTGGTGCTAAATATACTATTCTCATCTCTATACCTTTTATTAAACATTTAATAGCCCTTGTGTGGAACGTTTTATATGCTGACCTTACTTATCTTTACCTAAATAAATCAAATTATTATATGTTGACGAGTAGGCTACTAATATATACTAATATTACTAGCAAACCCGAGAGAAAATTACGCAATACTTAGGTAAAAATAGAGAAAAATCATATTTTCTTTAGTTAAGACTTTGTCTAAATTAAAAAGCATAAATATTTTTCTCAAATGAATAAAACACAAAGAGGCGTAACTTTTAGTTTTAAAAAGACGTTCCGGAGATCGTCTGGGAGTGGAAAGGAGAGGGGGAATTTTTCCGTAGATGTGTAAGGGAGGGAGGGGGTCAAGAGGTGG
>CABFWB010001736.1:0-11383 GCA_902151455.1 Timema bartmani | reverse complement strand
GTCGGGGGGGGGGAATTTTTCAGCGTAGGTTTCAAGGAATACCCGAAGATGGGCCCCATAGCCTCAGAGGTTGAGATATGAGTAAGGTAGTTTAGAGGAAATGCATCCGTATCAGCGTGCAGAATGGTTAGTAAAGCCACACTTAAAAAGTAAGTACCCGCCGCACCCCATAAAGAACGCGGCTGAAATTCGAACCTCGACCTCCCAAACTCAAGCAATATAGTATATCACGAGTATTACGTCTTAGACTGCGTGACCACCGGTTTGGGTACGGACTACTTGTTCATCGAGAGAACCGGAAAGTCTAATATACAAGGTGAGCACCAAATCCGGCCGTTTCGTTGAATATGACGTGTCGAATGATTATACAGAGTGGGACAAACACAATTAGACGATTAGTAATTTGAAAATTAACACTTTAATTGAAAATTAAATATTCACTAGCTAAATAAAAAGCAAACTTCATTCTGCATTTTTTTACTTTTTCCCTTTTTGTCACCTGACGTCAGGCAAAGCTCAGCACGTTGTCCATCACTTTACTCAAAATAGATCGTCTAATTGTTTCCACCCCACCCTGTATAATAAATGCGATGCTGTCTAGTTCCCACAGTGAGCTGCTCTTCCGTTTCTCACACCGCGACTCACGTGCTACGGTGGCTCGCGTTGGCACGTCCAAGAATCTGGTCCAGCATCCCGCGCGTCATAGCATGTGCTTCAGACCGCAACACCCCTTACACCCGCTCCACCCCTTGCCTTCTTGTTGCGGTCACTGGGCATTGCAGGGGCTAACATTCGACAAGTCGAGAGAAGAGCGATACATTTTGGTTATCGACGGTTCGAACTATCAAACCGAAGGAAACGTAATGAGTAGGGTGAATTTGAAAAATATTGAACCAGCACCCACATAAAGATAGTGTGAAAATCCACCTAAAAAAACTTTAGATAGGCCTATTAATTTCATACCGTATCTTACTACCCATTGATCCATCTGTTATTTAATTAATTATGGATGATGAAGGTAGTTTATATGAAATATACCCGCATTTTCATGGAGATAGAGTAGGAAACCTTGGAGAGAAAAATACCCCCTGTACACCCTGTACCTCCCTGTCACCGGAATACCAGACTAGACAAACCTAACATATGGTCCGCGTGACCACCAATAAAGGTTTTGTTGGTCCTAGTATCTCATAAAACATTACATCAAAAAGAAAGGAAGACGTATTACTGTGGATTCACAATTTCCCCGAAAAACAAGAGAGAAAACGTGGTCACGTGATAAGCTCCAAGCCAATAAGAGGATTTCCGCACCATCCGCGCTGTCCGCTCAGCGTGATTTGAAATAGTTTAGATTTACTTGGTTCTGCGTGAAATAATCTGCCTGAGAGACCCAATAAAATTTCAAGAACAACCGATTTTATCAGTGTGCATGCGCTTACAAAGCGAGATACAAGCAGACAGCTGTGTTTACTGTTGCTATACAGATATTTTAAATGATTCATTAAATGGAAAGCGTGTGTGTCGTCCTTGTTTTGTTTTGATTTGTTTATTGACATACATCATGACTTTTTTTGTCAATGCCTGTTCGAGTTAAACGTTTATGAGCTATTTACGCTATAGTGTTAGGGATAAGGATGGTTGAAGAAAGTGTACCCGCATTGGCGTGGAGTAGAGAGGAAAACTTTTTTTAAATGCCTCAGTAGGCCTACACCTGACCAGGATTTGAATCCCAATCTTGTTGACATCGGTAGAACAGTCTATTCTGAGAATGGCGCCTTAGATAAGGGATTCCCAACTTTTTAGACCAAAGGAGCCCTTTCATCAGAAAAAAATACATGCTGGAACCCCCATAAAAATGTTAACACTAATACTGTGAACATTTAATAAAGACAGTTCAGTTCTACAAGTTTAAAAGTAAACATTTTAATTTTATATATATTTGAGGTATTTATTGTGCACTTCCAGAACCGACAAATTATATCAGCTTACGACTTTTAAACTAACTCATATCTAGAACAGACAATATCCAGGCCCCGGCCGTTAATTCATCACTGTGAAAGGGGAGAACCTCATTTCACCAGTGATAAATTTTTCGGAAATACCAGAAATCGAACCCAGGACTCTTTAACTCAGTAGATAGACACGCTATCGACTGAACTAAAGTGTAAAGCAAACAGAAAACATTACATGTTCCGGCCGCGCCTATGGTAAATGTATTTATTCAGATTTGAAAAAAAACAAAACCTGGCAATCTTAATCACCAATGTTACCCTATTATTATTATTATTATTATTATTACTATTATTATTATTATTATTATTATTATTATTATTATTATTATTATTATTATTATTATTATTATTATTACTATTATTATTATTATTGTGTGTTCTATCTTACGACAGGTCCATTCCATTTGTCAGTGAACCTCCTCCTTCAACTATTATATAATGTGTAAAAAAATAAATGAATATTTTAAAATTTCTTCACGGGTCCTGAAATAACTATGGCGGAGCCCAGTTTGAAAAACTCTGCCTTAGACCATTCAACCATCAAAGCGGGTCACCTTGACATTAATCCTAAAGACATGTTTATCCACTAGAATATATATTATTTTGATAAGCGACTGCTTTTAGTTTACGTTGTTGTGGCCCTCGAACAGATTCTGTTTATATTTTCGGCAAACGTGTGAATCAAGCTTTTATAGACGATAACAATATGAATGTTAATTTGACAAATTAACTGAAAAATTTCCCCTTTTAAAAAAAAAGGTGGGTCGCGGTTTCTAATAATGTAATAGTTGGATGTTGGACAGCGTGTATTCCACACCTCTCGATCACGTCTCAGGCAATCAATTTTTCAAATCTCGCGGTCGCAACCGCGGGTTGATCGATTCCGATGAAAACTGTACCAAGCTGTAGAGAAGCCTAATGGGCTACCGGGTGTAAAAGGGTCATTATCAATCATTGTTGTGTGGTCCCAACCGTGAAATAACAAGGAACCCCCAATAAATATCGCAATAATAACGGCCGGCACCACCACATCCATCGTGTGAACTTAACAAAAATTGAGCGCATGCCTCGATGGTTTTCGTGTACAGTACAATCTTTCCTTGGGGCCATGTTGTGGTTTACAGAACAAGGAGGATTTAACATCCTTCTGTTTTGATTTTGTTTTAAAATACTGAACTTGAAATCCTTTTGTGATCAGATATTTCAATAAACTGTATCCCCCTCTCTTCCCCCCAATTTTTAAGATAAAACAAATTGCTCCTAATAATATATTTAATTTTCTACCATTTTGTAAGGCAACTATATTAATTTAATTGCGAAAAATTTCATCTTTTGGTTACTGTCAATGGATTAGACCTTGGTCGATTTTTTTTTACAAACTATTAAAATGGTTGTAACCAAGTGAGCAGTGGCGTAGGCAAAATTGAAACATAAAGAGGAAAAGGGAAGGTAAAATCAAAATTGAAACTTGAGGGGGGGAGTCGAATGCCAAGAACATGTTTAAATATAGGATGACTCTCAAAATGTTGTGGAGAAATAAAGGGGAAGGTAGTTCATAATCTAGTAATAAGAAATGGTGAACAATTTAGGACTAAAATGCTTACGTTTGGTTAAATACAATGCATATAACATTTATCTAGACATTTGGTTACTGACTCTTCCCATATTTCTTCCAGCTGTAAGTTAGTTTTTCCGTAGATCCGGGCAGATCCAAGGTTTTCTCCAAATCAATTTTGAAGTTTTAGGGGGAGCTCCAGCCCTTTAATCGTTTCGTAGCTACGTCACTTATGGGTGTACGAAGGTAGATCAAGTAACCTTTGCACCTGCCAAAGGTTCACAGTTTTTCTCAACAACGTACACTAACTAAAAGTTATTAAGTTGGTGTGCGAGGCAACGCAGGTTAAGATAAGTATTTTGCAATTCATATGCAAAAAAAAATATTGTATTTTTACCAAAATAATTAACATTAGATAGGATTAGTTTAATTATTTACATATATTAAGCTCAACAGTTCTTGAATATTGGTCTGGAGCATAGTGGAATTTGGACAGAAACTTTTTAAATGAATAGAAAAAAGTTAAGTTCAAATTGCGCGATACCCATGACAAATATTCAAAAAAACTGTTGTGTTTACTATGTGTAGAAAACCAAATTAATCGTAGCTACTGAAAATATATTTTATTTATTTCTGCCATAAAGGTATTTTTTAACAAAAACTGGAAAAATATATACCTTATAATTTGATTTTCATACAAAACCTGTTTTAAAAATTACATACTTTATTTTGCGGCTTACATTGATACAATTGTACTATTAATAATAATAATAATAATAATAATAATAATAATAATAATAATAATAATAATAATAATAATATTATTATTATTATTATATATTAATATTATTATTATTATATATTAATATTAATAATAATATTATTATTATTATTACTACAATAATAATAATATTATTATTACTACTTTATAGGTACGATTGGTAATATCTATCAAAAGGGACATCTAGAGATCACATGATTTGACGTGTGAATATGTGAAATGTGAAAGTATATCTATTAACTTTTCTAGATGTCAAATAACGGGCTTCCTATGAAAGTAAGGGTATTGCTCAACGCACGGCGACTCTCCCTCCCCAGGTGGTGACTGCAGTCGCCCAGAGAGCCCGGAATGTGACGCGTCGAGTCCCGGCGCGGCGTCGGATGACACCGGTGGGGCCCACGGGGACGCGGCCTCGCAACAGTCCCCCGGTGGCGTTCCCGGCGCCGGTAACAAGACGCGACGGCGCAGGACGGCCTTCACCAGTGAGCAGCTGCTGGAGCTGGAGAGAGAGTTCCACGCCAAGAAGTACCTCAGCCTCACGGAGAGGTCGCAGATAGCGGCCGCTCTAAAACTCAGCGAGGTGCAGGTCAGTGTCAGACTCGTCAGCGCGCGACCTTAGGATCTTGACACGCTACCCTCAGCTAATACACTGCACTGGCTATCATCTCTGAAAGAACTGCGTGGCTTCTATTGGGGAACAGCGTTGTCACTATATTGTTTTAGTGTGGTCAATCTTACCTCAAATATTAGACAAGTTTGGCAACGCTGGTTCGTCGATGTTGCCAGTAGCTCCTTCTTACCACCTTCAAACATATCTGAAAGCGAGGAGATTTGGCAACAGTTAACAGAAAAAGAGAGTGAAGATCAAGCTTTTCTGCATAAGACCTGCAGTTCTCTCAGAGCCTGCATTGGGTGTAGTCTCCTTTATTTGTTTAGCACTGCGCCTTACTACCCGTTCGGGCTATACGTAAATTTACTAGCTAAGATAATGTGCTTAGGGATGGAGAAAGATGAATTTATAGCAGGGATGGACAACTAGACAATCGCATAAAAAAACTACATCGTCATTAAAAGTCTATTTTGGAGTCTTTTAAACTCGCAAAAAATATTTTAATGTGACTAAAATATGAGTAGGCCTATAATATAAAAAAGTACATTTAATTTTTTTTTCTATTAAGGTGGGGATATGATTGTTTGAGAAAAGATTGAATTTATGGAATAAGATTTATTTATTATTTTATGTCAACAAAGGAGTGTTCTGTAATGTGACACGGTAGATATTTCAATACACTAAAATTCATAAATTAATACTTTGTTTAATTGACATATTATATAAACTTCTTGTACTGGTAATATAAGTGCTAATAAATTGTCGGTACTGATACTTTAAGTCCTAATAAACTGTCAGTACTGTACTAAAATTACTAATAGACTACCGGTACTGTAATAATAAATTGTCGGTATTAATTAGTTCTCTTTCGGTTGCGCGCAGGTGAAGATCTGGTTCCAGAACCGTCGCGCCAAGTGGAAACGGGTCAAGGCCGGTCTCACGTCCTCTGGCTCCGGCTCGAGGGGTTCCGGTGGTCCGGGCGGCTCCGGTTCCGGAGGTTCCAAGATCGTGGTGCCCATCCCAGTCCACGTGAACAGGTTCGCGGTTAGGAGCCAACACCAGCAGCTGGAGAAATGCGGTCCCGGGTTGGTCCACCTGCACGGGTTGCGAACCTCCCTGGGCTCCCACCCCACGAGTAACTTCACCAACGTCCCCGGAAAGAACAGCTAATACAGCGAGCGACGCGCCTGCGCAGGAAGGGAATAGGGAGCGGAGAACGCAACTTTATCGGATGACTTTATTATCGAGGGTCACTTTCATCGACCTTTGGAGGGGCTCAGTCGGCAAACTCTTCGAAGGTTGTATATTTCGAGTACCCTCCCACCTTTCTCCTCAACTTCTTCGAGAAACCTGTGCCTAGGGTGTTATCATTAGTTGAGTCTTGATACGAGCAGGTACAACTGCAATCATCAATAACATAAATATAAATTTTAATTAATAAAAGACAATAAAACTGAGGCTACGTGCGAGTGATTAACAAACAATGAATGAACATAAAATTATTAAAGATGAAGGGGGAAAAAAATCCTCTCGCACTCATTTAACTTCTTTGTCGTTTCTTGCCAATAAAGGGACATCTAAAGGTCCCCCCCCCCTTTATGACCCATTTTTATCCTCCTATAAGAAATAAGATGAGGGTGTTCTATTCTCCTAATGTTTTGTGCTTTGTAATGCACATTTGTATACTTTTCAAATCTAGAGAATCGATTCGAGTGATGAGACGATAAATATGCCAACATAATTTTGTTGGCGCCTTTTACCGAAGCCTTCGAATATAATCAACCTAAAATCATAGTAGGTCTTACTTATTTTTCATGAGAAACCCTTTTAAAACACCTCTATATCAATAATCGTACTATCCTGAACACTGGACGCGTTTATACGAGCGTAAAAGATTAACAAAGATAATAAATATCAAGATCAAGTTTATAACCTTTCATGTGTCGCAATCTATAACCGAGTCGAGGAACAGTGTTCTCCGAGAACGAGACCAACCGTATTACGGAAATTTCAATTTTTATCTGTGGAATTATGGATGTAGTGTGACCGAGTCTATAAAGGGCTTATAATAATTATGTAGCTATATTTTATGATAAAATGTGTTAAATATTTATTATTTTAAATCTTGTAAATAATGAGTTTAAGTGTTATCAGTTTATTTTTAACACGTTTTTAAAGGTGGCATTCATTTTCATTGTTAGATCGAATAAAAAATAATTTGAGACAAATTATAAAAACTGACAAAAGCACGTGAGTATAATATAATGTCGTTTATAAAATGAAGTTGGACTAGATAAACACAATTTTTTCAGTATAAAAAAATACAGAAACATAATACCTTAAAACAAAACACCATAAGTTACTGGGTTTTTTTTAAATTAAATATAACCGTTTTGTCTACCTATTTTGATACAGTATTTATGTTTAGCGATATTTGAAACCCTTTTACCTGTACCATTATTCTGATTTAGTTTCAAATAATAAAATGTATAATTAATTAAAATGTCACGCTGGCGTCGAAATATCCTCTTAAAGAGTGTTTTGTGCAAAAGTTCAAGTTCAAAATTATTAATGATCGATTACTAACTCGGATATAGTAAATTTTACCAGGGTTGCCACAAATTATTATTATGATGATTATGATAGTGGATGGGTTATCATGTCGACTAAAATGTGCTATTAATGTATATCGACCTAAAACCAGAAAAAAAAAATGTGATTTATGATAGTGGATGGGTTATCATGTCGACTAAAATGTGCTATTAATGTATATCGACCAAAAACCAGAAAAAAAAATGTGACAAGAGTTCACGTGTAAATCTATCAAAAATATACTTTAAAACGATGTATAAAATTAAAAAAATTATTGTTAATACTGTGATTTAAAAAAAAAAAGCAATGGCTACGTAACTGATTGAGGCTAATTATTTTAAAACTACTTGGTTTAAGCTCGAGTTTATCCATAGTATTGTGACCTATATTTCGAATCACTACACGCATTAGTTAATGAAAATAAAAATTCTGGTGACGAATATTTACAGTTACTAGTGCGCATGCGCAAAGACAACCCGTGGAATATTTCAGATAAAACAATCTACAAAAACTTGTGTAATGAAAGCTTGTTGAAGTCTTGATAACGGTTCTTTAAGAATAAATAATACTATGACAATGGAGAGAGTGAAAATATTACTTGGTGACTTTAATGTTTAGAAATAAAATACTCACACCTATTTATTGTTCCTACGATTCCTCGCCTTATTCAAACTATAGTAGGATTTTGGTACGAAGGAACTTTTTAGTAAATACAAACACATTTGTTTGCGGTCAACAATGATAGCATTTTTCTCTTTACTATTATTATTATTATTTTATAGCTATTGATATTATCTATGAAAAGTGACTGCTTCCGAGCACATGACTTTGACGTATGAATACTCGTATGTATTAAAACTGTTTTAGTAGTTTTGGTAACTGTCAAAAAGGTTCCTTCTTATCTATATCGGACTGTAGACGATTTTGTAATAAGCCACGAGGAATATTGGAAAGAGTTATAATCAAAACTGAAAATACACTCAAAACTTGTCTCTTCTTTGTCCAAATCATCTTGCGTCCCAAAAATCTTATTTAAGACGGTAGCAATCGCTCGAGCTAGCTAAGAACCAAATAAGGCAAACTTCAAAGCGTCACAATTTTGAGAAATAAATTCCTGAAAAAAAAAAAAGAATCACAATATATTTCTATTTTGATATGTACTAACATGAAACCAATAATAGAATGTCAAAAAAAACTTTTTTTTGCTCAATTTAAGCTTTGAAACATCTCGATTAACGTGATTACTTTAGTTTTTTTTATGTTTCAAAAATAATTTACGAAGATACTGGATAGTTTGGACATATTTATAAATTTTGTTGGATTCCAAAAATTGTTATTATTAATATTATGTGTGTGTACGCATTCAAACAGATACAAATAAAGATATATAGAAAAAAATAATAAACCGCATATATTCACACAAAATATCAACAAATGTTTTTTATTTATTTTTAGCACCACGTTTTACTATCCGTTAGGGTTATATGCCTATGTACTTATTACACTAATGACTTAGGTATTAGGAAGGTTTAATTGAGAGGAAGTGCACACACATTTGCATGGAGAGAGAGTGTGTGTGTGTAAAGCCATTTAGGGAAAACCTCCCTTAGTGTACCCGACTGAGATCGAACCCCAATCTCCCCGTCTTTGGCAGTCTAGTGCAACACGAGAGTAGCGCGTTAAAACACGCAGCCGCCGAAGCGGGTATCAACAAATGATTATAAATGCTAGAATGTACAGGAAAAACAAAGTACAATTTATCTAGTAGCCCATGTGCAAAAACATGTGCAACTCAAAGCTGGAATTTTAAATTTTCGAATATATTTTTTTAAATTTATTAAAAACTGGTTTGGAAGAAATAAAACGAGATTTTTTTTTCTGTATGTTTGAAGCAAAACTACTGCTAGTTTATACATAAAACGAAAACAATTCTGCAATTGGTGGATTGAGATCTAAAAAATTTAAACTATATTTTTATTATCATCGTTATTTTAATTTTATCATCATTGATACTATATATCTAAGATGGTAACTGTAGATCATATGGGCAGAACGTAGTTTTAGTTACTTTTTTTTAACTGTCCATTCTCACTCTTTTCACGCCACATCCTTCCGCGGCAATAGAATTAAAGTTTCACACGAGTGGTTGGTGGCGATCGCAAACAGAGTCAGAGGGATTTAAAATCAGTCCTACCCAACTTAGTACTTTGGCTTCACGCGTTCGTCGATAAAACAAAATAGCAATGCATAAACATGGTCATGTGATAAGTTCTGAACCAATCACATGATATTATCAGATTGACCTGTATTGTTAGTTCGGCGCAACTTGTTGTTTCAACTTTCTTGGTTTCGCGGGACATAATCTGCTTGGAGACCCGATCGCATTTCAAAAACCAACCGACTCTATCGGTGCGCATGCGCCTACAAAGCGAGATACAACCATTCAACTGCGTCTACTGTTGTGAGATGATTTGAAATCACTCGTTATATGGGATGTGTGTCGTTCTAGTTCAATGTAGATTTGTTTCCATAAAAAACACATCACGTTCATCAGAAGAAAATAACCTTAAAATTCTGTTTATCCATTCGAAAATGGTGATAACTAGCTGGTTTCTAGTTGGCGTTGCCAAGCATCGTTATGGGTAAAACATACATTCCTGCTAGCGTGTGAATTAAGGTTTTATTCCTTAGCCTGCTTACCGACTGTAGCCACCTTAAATTTAAAAAAAAAGAGGGTACTTTAAACGTAAAAAGAATAAAAGGTAGTACCAGAGAAATACATCTGATTGGCTGATCTTGTGACTTCACTCTGTACACAAGGCAGAGCGTTACAAACATTCAATATATGGAAGACAAACATAAGTTGTTAAAATTCAGGTCACATTTTAGTACTTTAAATAATAAATAAACCTTTAAAATTCACACCAATGTCCAATGTCATTACCCTACTTAATTAAGAGAATATATATATATATATATATATATTAAGATATATTTTGGTTGTCTTCGTATTAAAATATAACTGCTGTGTACTAGATGACGTAAGCAATGACATCAAACTACTCAAAGTGGCCCTGCCTTTCTATTATCTTTACATTGGGTACTTTCGCCTGAACAGAACTTAAACCATGGCTGCTAAAAGCTGTCAACATAATTGTCTGTATTGTTTACCACTTCATGTATATTTATATCCTCACACACGTGCACTAATTATGTTTATTTTAAATAATAAATATAAATTTTATTCGAGGAAAGAAGAATATTTACAACTGCTTATATGTTTTGGATTTTATTTCCTACTTGTATGTCACGTATACGCTTTACACAAACTTAGGATGTGAATAAAATCGTATTTTACGTTTTGAAGTAATATAATATGTATTTGTTGATTGAACCCATTCTATCCTGTGCAATGAAGATGTAATATTGTGAACAAAGATTTTTATGTAAAAACTTTAACTTGCTTTGTGCAGCTCAAAATAGTCAATAAAATGACGCAGTTAGATTTGAAACAATAAATAAAACTATGTTATGTCTAGGCCTACTAACCTACTGTTACTTAGTGTGATGTAATGTGTGCACGCCTGCAGAGATTAAATCAATTAAAAGTGCTGGAGGACCAAATAACCTTGAATTTATAAAATAATCTACTAATATCAGAAATTTAGGCCTAGAATATTTTCAAAATTCTACATGAAAACGTTTATTATTGATTTTTCAAAAATATATATATATATTTTGTAGATCTATTATTGTTTATTTACTCTATGGCATATGGAACTAGAAAATTCATTGTCGCACTTACAAAAGTATGCCACCTTTCCCTATCTTGA
>CABFWB010001735.1:120011-142900 GCA_902151455.1 Timema bartmani | reverse complement strand
CTGTAGTAACGATAATAACATGGAGGGAGCGAGGTATACTGTTCACAGAACTACTAGTAAGACTGTAGTAACGATAATAATATGAAGGAAGGGAGGTCTACTGTTCACAGAACTACTAGTAAGACTATAGTAACGATAATAACATGGAGAAAGTGAGGTCTACTGTTCACAGAACTACTAGTTAGACTGTATTAACGACAGTAACATGGAGGGAGCGAGTTAGTTTGGATGCACACTGCATTGAACATTATATATTAAGTTACGATGAAACAACACATTTTTGTGTTATCATATGTGGAGATCTCTTGATTGCTTGTTTCCAAATGGAGCAGGCGCACACTGCATGCAACTTGATCGAACAAAATAATTACACACGATAATACACGTTCACACAAATGAGCCGTCTTCCTCGCGCCCATGTTTCATGGAACCAAATCCATTAAACATTTTGTATTGCGCATGCGTCATCATCTTGTTTATTATAAATCTCCTTGGCAAAGCAGGATGTCGAGCTGGAGCGTGGAGTGTATTCGTTAAATTATTTTAGGTTGGTTTGCTGTCGACGTTAGTTTTGATTTTTTTGTTTTTTTTGTTTTGTGGTAGCAACATGTCTGTTCTAAAGGGGAAGGGAAAATATGTAGGCCTGCCTACTGCAAGGTAGACTTAGAAAATATCATAGTATCTATGCAGGAGAAGCATACATGGTACAGTTTTAATTTAAAAGACTACCACAATACCATAGCTACTTCCACACTAATTTCCTCCATATTGACGAATACAGAAAATATGAGAGAAGGAAATGTTTAATCGAGTTTTATTCCATCATGTTTCATGATCAAAACTACCGTCACACAAATTTGTTTCATGTTATAGAAACATTTTTGTTCCATTATGTGTTAACATTATAATGTTCTATACCTTAGTTTAAAATATTATAGTTATATTGTTGATAAGCGTACTCGAGTGGATATTTTCCCCTTCTGGTTACCATGGTTCAGAGTTCAGTTGTTGAAAGTAGTCATGGTTTAAAATGACTGTAGACAAGTTCAGGGCCATCTACACTTTAAAAATTACCAGGGTATCATGGAGCTGGTGTATTGGGGGTTACTGGGGGGGTTCTTCCTTTTGGCATACCCACAACTATTCCAAATATTCTTCCAAAAAGAGATTTGGAGAGAACAGCTTTTATTGCAAGGTAACTTTTTCAATAAGCTAATTACGGAAAACACGTTTTAATACTAGACCGAATTAAGGACGAAGGGGGGAGGGGGAATTCAACCAAAAACATATAATTGGTTATGAACTCTTAAATATTCATAAAACAACTCCATGGTGTAAGCTCGCACGTGAGCTGTACAGATATTAAACTTATTTTCACTGGGTTTTTTTAGCAGCGTGTCTTACTACCCGTTCGGGCTATACGCATGTGTAATAATTACGCTAATAATGTAGCCTGTTAGTTACGATAATGTGTTAGGGATGAGAGAGGTTGAATTTAGAGCAAATTTACCCTCATTTGCTTGGTGGAGAGTTGAAAACCAGTTGGTAAAAAAACACCCTTAGTACACCCGACCGGGATTCTAACCCTGATATTCTCGTCATCTTTAGTACAGTATTTTGCGAGATTGATGCCTTTGACCATTCGACCACTGGAGCGGCTCGTTCATACTCTTGATATTGTAATAGTATTAAACATATTGGTGTGAGAACTTTTGTACATTACATAATCATAATTTGTTTTCTCGAAGTTTGGACACACTTTGAAATAAGGGTTGCTAGAACAAAAGCATATATATGTTACCGGCAATTTGTGGAATCCAGACATTCTATAAACTGCATAGGCTTTTTATATAATGCCTAAAATATCCAGGCAAAGTGTAAAAAAACATGATGTTTCATACATTGCCTAGGAATTGTATATAATGCCGGGTAAGTATTGGACAATATGTACAATTAGAGTTATATATTGCTGGCTTGCCGCCTGCCTGCCGCCTCATACCTGCCTGCCTGCTTCTCTCCAACCTTCTCAGGCTACCCACCAACCCTCCCCAGCTCTCACAGTTTAACCAGAAGTGTTTGAGATGGCAACAAAAGAATGATAGTGATCGCGCAAATGCAATGAAAGAACGGTTTTACACTGAATTATCTCAAAAACGGAGTGATATTGCAAAAAATTAGTGTTTCTCTGGCCGATGAACATTACCGAGAGTTAGTGAGTGAAGCATGTTGTTCTAAAAGTGCAAACAAGGAGCCTCGTCATTACTGCTTGTTAAAAAAATATGACGTAATGGTCGTGGAACAGAAACAAAAGCTCATACAACCAATAAAGGAAGGAAGTTGTGTCTGATAGTGAACTGTTTGATGTTCTTCATGAGACACATCAGTCGATCGTGCATGGTGGACGAGATCATATGATTAAGGAACTGTCAAACAGTCATAAAAGTATCACTCGCTTTGATAATAAACTGTATATCCAGCTGTGTGAACCCTGTCAGCAAAAGCATAAGGCCTGTAATAAAGGAGTTGTGGTCAAGCCAATAATTTATTCGGAGTTTAATTCGCGTTGTCAAGTAGAACTAATTGACTTCCAGACCCACTCTGACGGCGAGTTAAAATTTATTATGGTATACTAGGATTATCTAACAAAATTTGTGGCTCTTAAAGCTCGCAAAACAAAAAGGGCTGAAGAGGTAGCTCACAATCTCATAGATATTTGTACGCTTATTGGTGCACCATCCGATAATGGTAGAGAGTTTGCCAACCATGTTGTTTCCAGCCCTAAGGATTACTGGCCCCAACTTAAAATAGTGCATGGGAAACCTCGCCAGAGTCATGGGAGTGTAGAACGGACGAACCGAGATATAGAGAACGTTCTCACAACATGGACGCAAGATGAAATAAATTTCCCATTGGAGTCAAGGCATACGATTTGTTCAGTTAATGAAAAATAGAGCCTACCATGCTGATATCAGAAGATCAACATACGAGGCTCTGTTCGGCTGCAAAGTTAAGGTTGGGTTGAGTACATAGAACCTTCCTAAGGAAGGCATGCAAACCATTGAAGATAAGGAAGATAATTCAATTGAAGGAAAAAGGAATGAAGAACCACCACAGACTAGCACCGCAACTCAAGTGTCAGAATCCCTTGATGAATCTATATTATCAGTTCAATCCACTACAGAGTAAGTGTTTTCTTCACTGATTTGTCGCGTGTGTACTAAATCCACAAGTGAGGCTCATTAGTGCCCCATTTGTGGTCGCAACATTCATGCCATCTATGGCAACTCTAGTGGAGGCGATAACATAGAAGAAGTATATGGGACAACCATTATTTGTCTATTTGTATCAACAAAAAGAACGCTGCTAACGGTGGACAAAATTCAAGGGATAACCTAGATTCCTAGAGCAACAAGGAAAGAAAATGAAAAAATTGTTTGACAACAAGTTTCCTCCAGTTGAACAAGGCTCCATGGCTAGAGTTCCCGTACCTGACATAGATAAAGGCAGAGGAGATGCTTGAAATATTTAGGCTATCGTAATAGATGTTACGAATGAAGGTTTATCTAAGTTGGGAACTCGCAAGGGGTCTTAAAGCAATTATATGCAAGATTACATTTGTCATTATGCAGGAAAAACTTAATTTCATTTGCAGACATCCCTGTTGACAAGGAAATTTCACTAGTATCACATGCAACTCAGCAATCTACAGGTACTGGCCAAGGATTTTTTGAAGTGCATGTGCAAGACGAATGCCAAGCAATTTTTTTTGTCTTTCAAAGAAGGTAATGTGTAATTCCAGGTGTGATTCTAGCTCTACTTGCTTTAGTAAATAATACCTGCAATGAACTTGTCCAAAGTATTTTTTAAATTGTATTTGTCTGATTCGTAAATTTTAATTTTTAAACCAAGACTTTAATAGAGCAAACAATAGTGGCAACTTAAGTGCACTGTTTAGAAGAATTTGGTATATTTGTTAATAAATATTGTAATTTAAAGAAGTAGATTTTTTATTAATACTTTACCTAAAATGTTCTTGGTATTCTATATAATGCCTAGGTCTTCTCTACATAAAGATTTGTGCTCTTTAGGGAGTCCTTCTTTGGAAGCACTGCGTTGGGCGCCAAGTTGTTGAGTTATGTTCTCTACTGGAAGCCCTCGTTGTCAAAACCAATTTGTAAGGATACTTTCTTGTTATAGAGTATTGGGTTGGAGTCCGGTTTTAATGCTACTTATATGCGAAAAATTTGTATTTTGTTGAAATTTCTTTTATTAATTTATCCTGAATAATTTTATTTGCACACACGATACGGTAGCTTAACGAGTCTCGGAATGAATTTGAAAATTGTAATTGATTTAGCGTGGATCGCTTCTCACTAAGATTGTAGATGAAAAAAAAGAACAGAGATTAAACTTTCATGGACCGTTCCTCTGTAAGGCTATGAACAGAATGAAATTTAGAAATTAAACTTTCGCGGACCATTCCTTTGTAGGGTTACGAATAGAATGAAGAAAGGAGCCTTCTTTTTGAGTATATATTTCGAAACAAATTGTTCTAGTAGCTTCTATCTTTCTGTAGGTTGCACCATGTTCTAGAATGGAGGGAGAGAGACTGTGTTTTCGAAGTGGTTATATTTCACAAGTATTGGCAATAGGGGCGTGGAGATATTAAACAAAAGAAAATATAATCTGCCGACAAAGTCGTTGTAAACAACAACAAAATAAATAAATGATCACCCAAGTGTGTGTGATGCAATTGTGGATGCAATTAGTTTTATGTTCTGAAATTATTCATTAATTTGAAATATGTTAAGGGTGGGAATTTTTAATTAAATCATTATTAAATGAAAATCTATTTCATTAAAATTTCCTTAGAGACGTATGAAATAAAATAGCAAAACTCGTTTATTTTATACTTTGCCAAAACCACGTGAGCATTAAGTTATATAGAAAGTCTAGACATTTTATAGAATGCTTGTATTCCACATATTGCCGGTAACATATGCACCTCACAATAATGTCCAAAAGTTGTATTTTAGAAGATAAAGCTTGGTCAAGTTTTATTTTTAAACTGTCTATATTTTTCGGTATTTTTTAATTATTTTTGATATACCTATTGATATATTTTTCAAAATTGTTTTCAAATTAACATTGATTGTATTATTTATATAAACTTTGGTCATTGCTAAAAATAAGTAACATAAACTTACATCAGGCTAGTTCATAATGTAATAATTTGTAATTTGTTTTCTTCTAGAAATCGAGAATTACGGTCATATTTTCAGCCATAAAAAGTCTAATGAGAATCCTGGTAAGACTTATTTTTTAGCGTCAATACATCTTCAAGTTCTATATATTACACATACATTATTTTATTCATTTTAGAGAGATAGGTTGTTATAAAAGATACAAACTGACAGCTGCAGATCACATAACCTGACATATGAATATGTGAAAGGAAATTTAGTAGTTTTTCCTAGCTGTCAATCCTTCGTATGAAAATTGTACTGTATACACACTCAAGGTTTTTTCAGTTCATATTGACGACTTCCCCGGAGCAGCCGGTGTAGCTCTGACAATCCTCACCATCGGGCTGACCACGGTGACCGTCGTGTATGTCGTGCTGTGCCGACTGGCCGCTTCCTCCAGATGCCATGAGAAGGTATCTTACTACGAGATGCTGACGCTAGAGAACCGTCGCAGATTCGTGGTTACAAACGCCGAAATGTGCCAGAAACTGCAGGGCACAATCCCCTCCAAACAGAGGAAGGACCAGAGAATGGGCGTACAGATCCTTCTCACGTTCAAACCGACACATCCTCCTTCTCCTGAAACGAAGAAAACTTCGAGAACGAAATGCTGCGGATTGAGGAGAAGATATGAGAGCCCGCAAGCGACTGTTTCAATCCGAGAAGTGGATAACGGTGACGTAAGCTTGTCAGCAGCTTCGTACTCAAAGCCTCAAACGGAACAGTCGTTGGACGCAACTGTCCCGGGGTTCGAGCAGGACTTGCACAACGATAACCGCGATGAAATACAGCTGATCTACCACAGCAGACTTTGTTCGTTGCAACCAGACGCAGTGTTGAAGTCACTACCAATTTGTTGGGATAGTGACCTTCATGATAGTAACAATATTGGGGTAAGAGCTGCTTATTTTATCATCTATATTTTTGTTTACATGGACTGTTAAAATTTACATTAACACAGAATAAAGTTAAAGTAATTTGTTACTGACAAACAAAACGAGCACTTAGTTCTAGTGTGAATGTACTATTTATATGCCACTGATAGCAAATATGCTTTATCAGGTTCTTTGTCTGAATGGCGACTTATGTAGCTCCACGCATAGATCTAATGTTAGAACGATCTACTCAATCCCCATCCAATTTTTTAACTGTTTGAATCACATACAAGAACACTATGAATTTAAATTCATTACATAATTTGATTAAATTTATATTTATTGAGGTAGCGTTTAAAAATAAATATGTTGACAAAAGTTGTATGAAGTTTAAGGAATATTCTCTTGACAAGAGTAGAGAGATATACTTTCTAATCCTCTCTTCCTTAAACTATACAGTGCTTAGAAAAATTACAACTTAACAAATGTTTTTATTTGATCTTAGATCAGTTCTTAGTAACACGACTCAAGAAGGTAATCTCTTTCACTGGTGGATAAATAATTTAATTGATTTGAGGCAGTTTATACACTTCGTTTACCCATAAAGGTAGTCTTACCTTGACTGACTACACTATGGCCCTATCATATAATTTACGCCATGATGTAACCAGGAAAGATAAATTTGCTATCTTTCAGGGTAAATAAGGGGTACCTACATTGTATTTTTCACCGATTTATCTGTTCTTAATTAATGCTGTAAGTACTTCAAAATAAACCCTCATTGGTTTTATTACAGAGAAAGGAACATGAAAGTAATAACACAAAAGCAAATATGTCTCTCGAAATCTTTGAAGATCCTAACAATTCTTTCAGTTGTAAAGGAAAGAAAATTACATCAGCCAAAAGCGATAACCCAGTCTGCGGAAATAATCGAACTGAGAACGAGGAGTCTTTCTTGACAACGAAAGTTGCTGCCCAAACACGAGCCTTGGAGGACAACAAAATTCTAACGTTAACTGAAATAGACAACGAAAACTTAGTGTCCCAATTTACCATGTATGACCATAAAAATAACAGCATCACCCCAGATACAGATGTTCCTGATAAAAAGCTCGAGATTACAAAATCCAAAAACATTATTGAGATGTCCGTTAATGATGATATATCTAGATTAGGAAAAGCAAACAGTGAAATTCCGTTTAGAAATGTGAAGCAGGAACTGGTCGAAGCAGGTGGTTTTGTAGGAAGCAGTTTAGAGGATATTTCAAGGAAAATACGCGAAATCAACCATAGACGGGGTATAAAAAGTTGCTCTGCCGACCATCAGAAAGAGCTTGGCCAATCATCTTCAAGTGACAATAGGTTTCTTTCTCTGAAGAAGTTGGACATTCCTTTAGCTGAGGGGACGCAAAACAGGGCTGATGATGGAAAAATTAGTAAGAAAGGTATGTTTGTTTCAGCATAATATATTTATGATAAACATAGAGGAAATTATAACATAATTTAAGGGGTTATTTTAAAAGCAGTGGATTAAATTTAGGAGCACTATTTATATATTTACATTCTAAAAATTTTAAAATTAATTTATAAGAATTTCAATTAATTAATGTAAATCTTAGTAAAACCCATGAATTAAATTTAGGAGTATTATTAAATATATTTACATTCTAAGACTTTCAAAATTAATTTATAAGAGTTGTAATCAATTAAGTTAACTTAAATCTTAACATGATTATTTTAAAAAAGCAGTGAATTAAATTTAGGGTTATTATTTAATATACTTACATTCTAAAACTTTTAAAATTAATTTATAAGAATTTTAATCAATTAAATTAACTTAAAAATATTTTAGCGTAGATTTCTAGTATCTTACCTCTTGAGCTAATGGTGTTTTTTTTATAGTCACTCGATATTTTGAGGATAAATATATTTTTATGCATAAAACGAAAGGTTGGTACTGTTTTTACTGGTGCACGCATGCGTACAACCTGTCTAGTAGCTACAACGCTCTACACTTTGTTAGATGATGGGGGCTAAATGAGTGCAAGTAAACAGATGGCGTCACGTGGGCGTAGAAGCTAAGATGTCTTGCAAGTACTAATTTCGGTGTCTGCCAAAATGCGGTTAATAATTGGGTACAACGTTTCCAAAATGTAATTTATTGTTCTCACATTTTGATAATTTGTTCTTATATAAATATAACTCTACAAATAGCTTGTCAGTTTATGTAAAAGTGTGAATTAAATGTTCTAACTTTATATAGTTATAGCCCACGCCTATGCTTACTAAATACGTGAACCAAGATTTTAACCTAAAAACAGATTCTGATAGGCGAAACCTCATTAAAAACAACGTGTCACTATGGCAACAACAATTTTTTCTTTCAGATAAAAGTTATCAGGTACTTAAACCTCCCGATAAAAATGTGATGGATAAATATATTTTATCTGGCAGTCATAAGACTTTTAACTTATCCACCAGATTAATATTTATCCAGGAGTCATAAGACCAGCCCTAAGAATTATAAATAATTCAGGAGCCTGATAATTGCACAATTTATTTATTATCCAGGTTGCCATTTGAGCGAGAGATCATTTTATTTTATTTCTGTTTGCTGGAACTCTAAATAATAATAATAATAGTAATACCTAGCACCGCGTCTTACTACCCGTTAGGGCTATACGCTTAAGCACCGTACTAATTACGCTAATGGGTTAGGAATTGGGAAGGTTATGTACAAAGGAGGTGAACCCACATTTGCATGGAGGTAGGGTGGAAAATCATTTAGGAAGCACCACCCCCAGTTCACTCGACCGAGATTCGAACCTCGATCTCCCCGTCCTCGGAGGTCTAGCTCAACACGAAACTAGCGCATTAGTCAACTACGCCACCGAGGCGGGTTCTAAATAATCAAAAGATCGCCTCTGTGATCTAGTGATCAAAGTTCCTGGCTACAGATCTAGAGGTCCCAGGTTCGATTCCCGACCCTTCCATATATTTCTGTGAAGCAGTGGGTCTAAAATGAGGCCAACTCAGCCTCGTGAGGAGCTACTTGAATAATGAAGTAGTGGCCCCTGTCATGAAAACTGAAAATTATGGCCGAAGGATTCATTGTGCGGACCAAATGACACCTTCTAGTCTCAAATGTTGGCATGATCTTCACCAACAGACGGTGGCCATCAGGCCGTTATGGCTCGATTGCGGTCTGACACCATGGAGTTTTATTTTTATAATTTTTAAAAATAATTTTATTTTAAAGTTAACATATAAAAACACATTTTCTATGTGTATTTTCAATTAAAAAAGGTAAATAAAATAAATCATTTAATACTGGTCTTACGCAGCCAAACCAGCTACTTGGAACAATATGATGTGTCTGTCCGTTCTCCTTATGTATAGTACATTATTTTAGCCTTTGTTCACAGGTTATTAAAATAAGTTAATGTTACGGCAATATTCTCGATTTAAATTCGGAAGTTTTTAATTTAAAATGTTAGTACTTTCTCTAAGTCCTTAATTTGTAGACACACCAAAATAATAAATGACTTACAGGGTTACAATAGATACACTTTATATAATTTACCTTATGAACCATCATAATAATAACCTTGATGCATAACTCTCTCTGTCATTTAAAGAAATTCTTCACTGGGTAATATTTACTTCGCCCCATCTATAAAATAATTCAAATAATCAATTATTAATAAAACCATAAAAACACTTCTGAACTACTTACCACACAATGAACACAAACTTTGGACAACTAATTACTTGGTATTTGAAGGCAGACTGAAAAGATTAACAATTTGCGACTCCCCTTCCTACCTCTCTAAGCAAACTGGCCGTCCAACAACCGATTAAAACTTAAATTGTTTAACTTTTAGGAATAACACTTTTAAATAAATTTCTTCGTCTATAGCCTAGACTTTTTGTACAACTGGGCAGTTTCTCATTTCTAGGTGTTCACCCTTTTTTAGATATATTTGCTGTCACTCAATGTTAAATACATCTTCCTAAGCTCTTATCCTGAAGAGTAAAATGATAAAACCCTAAACAATATGACAATAATCATTCCTCAATAATCTGACATCATCAGTGCTCAAAATAAAAATTAAGTTTCAGAAAAAATTACATAAATATTTTTTTTTATAAAATTAAGAACCTTTAAGAACCGACGAGAACCCTTACTAACCTAAAAATATACATCGATTCCAGTTCTGGTTCTTAAGCAATTTACTTTTTGGGTTCCTGTTCTAATTCTGGTTCTTTAAAAATAGCTGTTAATTTCGGTTATCAGTTGTGGTTCCGGTTCGACTCTCTTCTTTATAATTCTCTAGTTATAATAACAATAGGTTTGTTATATAGAGGTGGCATGCTTGGATAGTAGGCGCCTAAATTAAATTGAGTCCAATCGTTTAAAATCAATTGTATTTATGCCACTTCACTTTTTAAAATGATTATTACAATACTATCTTTTAAATTGTATATTGACGCGTGTGTTTTGTAAATTTAATAATTTTTTGAAGTTTATCTCTTTGTTTAGTATTAAATTTTAAAGGTCTGACACTCAAACCTTTTAAAAACGAGAATGGGAATGCCCTTGATCTGGTTAACATTGGCCTAAGAAATAAATAGTATAACACTTATTACATATGGAGAACGTATTATGTATTGCTCATATTTTAATAAACTTAATAAATTTTTTAAATAACAATGAATTGGCCAGTATATTTGAGCCTAAGGGAATGAACTATAATCAGTTATGTAATAATTAATTTTTATGTCTACCAAGTTTAATTACGGTAAATTGACTAAAACTCATAAATATTTTTAATTTTGTCCGGTTTCAGATATATTTAAAAAAATATTCAAAGTGTACTATTTATCATTATAATGCCACGCCTCTTTGTTAACTTGAGAATTTTGAAAAACAAAGCTTGATTAAGTTTATATGGGCCCCATGATTTATTTTAATGTTAAATTAATGATGTACTAAAATATGACTAGGTATATCGAAATTTTGAACACATTTGAGCTGGTTCAAATAGATCATTAGTAAAATTATGCATACTGAATATAATTAAAACCCGTTCGAATCGAATTTTTGAACAAAGGCTTGGTCAAAATTTAACGCTATTTTTTCTAATTTACTAAATTTTTGGACAATTTTCAACGTTCTATTTTTATAGTTGGGCTTTCCGAATAAAACACGCCAACTTTTAACCAGTAAAAAGAAAAGATACTATATTACATTCATAGTGCCTAACATTTATGACTTTAAAAAAATGAAATTGATTAATAGTACCAAAATTATTCGTTGATCGTAGAGTAGATTTTTTATTATATACAGATAATTAGTTTACTTCTTAAATATTTCATCAATTTATTACCCGCAGTCATATAAAAATGCACATTAACAATAAATGACACATTTAGAAGTAAGTTTCCCATTAAAAAAATCTTGGTGAGAGTGGAAATTTCACCCAACCTACAAGGAGACTACCGGCCAAGTGATTTTAAAATATATAATATATGTTCGGGTAAAAAACACACCCACACTTGAGAGCCATTACCGGCGATATGCCAAGAGACAAGATGTCCGACCCTAGGCTAAGGTTGCCGGCCACACACACCAACATACCTCGCTGTAGAAGCGCCAAACTTTCTTTCAAGGTGCCCATACACTCACTATCAGTTAAACTGTGCAGTTTAACGTTGCAAAATAACTGAACTGAATGTTATCTGGCACAGCACAGCTCTCCCATCAGGTTCGTCAGTTATATGTGTGTTATTGTACAAGTGGCTAATATGGTAGGTAAAATCAAAGATGTCGCTTCTTATATACTAGCCGCACCGTTAGCCATAATGCTATGAGTTATTACAAAATAAGAAAACAAAACGTAAAATGTGGCGATAGAACTGTAGAGATGAAAATTTTCCGGGAAATATTGGGAAATATTGAATAGGAAAATTTTCCACAGTGGCGGCTAGCGGTGGAGGGGTTAAATTGTGGAGGTGGCACCTAGAACCTATTATACTTTAGAATATAGTGTGTTAAGAGACAATTGGGTTATAAGAAGGGGCAGGGGAGGTGTAGATAGGAACCCCGGAGGATAGGGGGGAGACAAATTTCGGGCCAACCGTAAAATTATTTTAACTAACTTATTGATGATAAAAAATTGAAGTATGCTTTATGAACATAACGTGTCAACAAAGGCTCGCATTCACTTGTTTCCTTAATACTTTTTTTAGCAGTGCATCTTACTACCCGTTCGGTTTCTACGCCTATGTACTAATTACGCTAATGTGTTAGTGATTAGGAAGGTTGAATTTAGAAGAATTGCACTCGTACAAGTGGAAAACTATTAGGAAAAACCGCTCTCAGTGCAACCGACTGGTATCGAACTCCGATCTCCCTGTCATCGGCAGTTTAGTCTATTGCGAGGGTAGCGCGTTAGACCGTGCGGCCAACGAAGCTCGTTTGATGTTTCTGGTGTTAACGCCCTTAGGAGAAACTAATCTTAGGTCTAAATGTTGACATTTGTGATAGCTATATCTTGATTAATTTAGTTACATTTAATAATTTGAAATTATTTTACAAAAATAATAATTGAAAATTTTTCTATTTGAAAAATTTTCCGGAAAAATTATAGGAAAAATTTTCCGTCTCACACCTCTAGCTAAAAGTGATTTTGGAAAAGGGATGAATATATTATCATGTGACACTCATTTGTTGAAAGAATTACTAGAAACTGACGTATAAGATTTTTATAAACTATTCGTTGTTTTCTTTCCGATTGGTGGTCCACTTACAGTTAACAAATTCTTGTCGGGAGTTTCCTGGTCGACAAGTAAAAGCAACTCATTGTAGTACTAGAGTGATGGGACGTACAAATCATCGGATGAAATTCCTAATAGTTTTGAATCATTCACTTTTGTAAATTCTTTCTGAAAAGTTGAACGCAGATTACTAATTTTTTCACAGCGCTTTCTCGATAAGCATTTGACTCTAGCACTATCAGTTTCTCAACAAGGTTGTGTTAAGCCACTGCCTTTTCTCTGTTGCTGATTTTCAATGTCCCAAAGTTCAGGCAAAGATCGGTAAGCTTCAATAAAAGCTAGGGTCGTCTCTCTTTTGGAAGTTTGATTCACATGAGATGTTTCCATCGTGGTGTTGGCAGGAAACTGAGAGCATTGTGGGATTCCCTGAGTGAACTTTGCAGTTATCTGTGGAAAAGAGCACCCATTTGCTCAGTTCTAAGGCCTGTGTTATTATCTGTGCAAACTGCGCAATTCATACAGTTTTTACTTCAGGTATGACGTCACACTGTAAAATTGGTCAGTTTAAGTGATAGTGTATGGGCCCCTTTATAAATTCCTACAAGAAAGGATGCGGCTAAACAATAGGCTCGGGCTATTTTTAACGGTCTAGGTAAATTTTTCGATAACAAGTTATTCGAAAATCAATTTATCGAAATCAGTTCATCGAAAACAAAACCATCGAAAGTAATTTTGTCGGAAATCAATTTTTCGAACCATCAATTTTCCGAATTGTATGTTTGTCGAAACCACATTTTTCGAAAATCAATTGCCCGAAAATCAATTTCCCGAAGTGAATTTACCGAAAATCAATTGTTCGACATTGAAATAATCGGAAATGAATTTTTCGATCAATCAATTTGTTGAAGAATCAATTTTGCAAATTGCAAATTTTTTTCAGAAAATCAATTTAGCGAACTGCGAGTTTTCCGGAAGCTATTTTATCGAGGACTGGGAATCACCTACCCCTAACCTCACCTCCCTATAGGGAGGATTACCCCTAATCTTACCTAACCTAACCTAAGCTAGAGTTTTATTATACTTCGAACTTATCGTTCGAAAAATTTATTTTCAAAAACCTCCTTTTTGAAACATTTATTTGGAAAAATAAATACATTTTCGAAAAAGAAGTTTTCGAAAAACTTCTTGTTCGAAGAATTTCTAAATCGAAAAATTGGTTTTCGAAAAATTTATTTCCGAAAAAATTATTTTGAAAAATTTATTTTCGCCTAATTGATTTTCGAAAAAGATGTTTTTGAAAAACTACTAGCTCGAAAAATTGCTATGTCGAAAAATTGCTATGTCGAAAAATTTGTTTTCGAAAAATTAAGCTTTGAATTATAGAATTTCGAAAAACTGATTTCCGAAAAATTGCTATTCGGTAAACTCGCCGGCTACAATTTTTAGCACCGAGCAGGTACCAACATTCATTAAATAACAATGTACAGCAGGTACCAAAATTCCTCAAGTAACAAAGTACAGAAAGATGTAAATGCTACAATCTAAACTAAAATGTTTTCTAAAGTCACACAAGTTTGTTTAAGATCACAGATTGGAGTCCCGTCTCAAGGCCATGGAGAACAGATTGCGTCTGGAAGAATTGAGGAATCGTTCGTACATCTCCAGGGTTACCCAGGCTGAGACGAATCTGCTCAAGCTTAGTAATCAGGTACTTGCCTGTATGTGTGGAATGAAAGGTTATAATTCAATTCAATTTAATAACAAATTAATCTATAGTGTCAGTAAGGTATCAAAGTAGTTCTTAGTTTGAAAGAGGTGTTGGTAGGCCTCCCTCATGTTTGGTCAATAGTCCATCTTGAGACGGATTAACCGGGTAATTAGATACACGATCACGCCAGAACCAGAAAGCGTATCTAAGTGTGATTTCCTGCAGTCTTAACTTAAAAAAACAACTAAAATTGGAATCACTTAAATAAAAATTAATTTCATAGCTATTATCTTTAATTTTGTTGTATTTATTGAATTAATATTTATCATAAACTGACGCGTGAGGGTGGTCTATAGCAATGGTATTCAACCTGGAGTAGGCCTACGCGAAGATGTCCTAGGGGGTACCTGATATACCTAAAAATGTATATATATATGTGTGTGTGTACATATAAATATGTTTTTCATTTAAAACTTATTATTTAATATAATCAAGGCCGTAGCCAGCTAATAATTTAAGGGGGGGTTTGGTGGGGAAATCCCCAAATTGCCGGAGGCTAGAAAAAATTCTAAATGATAAACAGTTCTAGAAGCTATCTGAAGTGTTTTTTATGGCAACATTACCTCCCAACGGCCGAAGGCTAGGAAAATTTATAAATATTAAACCCCTCTAGAAGCTCTCTGAAGTGCTTTTTATGGTAACAAAGCCCCCTAATTTGTACGCGTATCTTAATTTTGATATTGTTTGAACCATAAATAAAGCCATATATATTTTGTTCATTAAATTTCTGGGGGGCTTGAACCCCCAAACCCCACCCTGGTTAAGGCTTTGAATATACTATTTTTAATATAATTATTTATTTTATAGATATTGTTGTGTAGCTTTAGTTTGTAGATTTTGATGCAGATTATTGAATATGTATAAATTGCACTATTCACCAACAACTTTGGAGGTACAAAGTTAAAAATAATTTATATCAGGGGTACGTGGGGGGTAAAAAAGGTTGATTACCACTGATCTATGGGATCAGTTCTGACAGAGAACTCAAATAATCAATTAAATGAAAAATGTCAACATAGACACGGTATAATAGTGCGGGACTTTGTCCCGGGTTTGAATCCCATGTCTAGATTTGTCATTCTTTCACTGAATTGAATTTTGTTACATTTATTTAAATATGGTAAAATAGTTTCACTTGTCTTAATTTCACTGTTTACTCTTTTTCAAAAGTAGACTACACAAAACCACACCCTAGTGTGACATATGGTTATGGCTGTATTACCTAGTAAATTATGGATAAGCCAAACTATTATATTCGTTAGTACGGTTATATCAGCATTTATATATAATATTCTTTAAATTGAAAAAAAATAATGACACCTGAACACGGGAATCGAACCCAGGACCTATGGTTCAATAATCCAATTCTCTTGCCACTAAGCTATCCAGGAATTGTCTCGTGACCAGGGTTATTCGTGATTCATATTTTAAGGAAGAGTCTGTGATGGACGTGAGGAAATTTCAGCTAAATATTAGCGATCAATTAAGATCGCGAGCTATCAGGTAATGCAGCCACCTTTGACACGGGAGGGCTTTATGCTTAATGCACGTCCATCACAGACTCTGTCTTAAAATATGAGGGAATAAATACCCTGGGCACAGGACGACTCCTGAATATCTCAGTGGTTAGAGCATTGGCGTACTAAGTCAAAGGTCCCGGGTTCAATTCCCATCTCCAGGTGTAATTTCCCAATTTTTAAAATATTACCTAATAAATTTACAATTTATCCTAGGGGTGAATTGGGATCTTAATGCAATGGATGCCCAACATGCAGTACAACCCCATTGTTGTCCTCTCTGCTCCACCTGGCTCTATTAGTTTTTTCTAATTATTGGAGAGCATTTCTATATGAACAAATGAAACATAATTTTCTATAAATCCGCATCGGTGGACACATGGACTAAATGTCAGGCTCATATGGTTTGGTTTTCCAATTCTTAGTTTGGTTTCAAATCCCAGCCGGATGTAATGAGCAGAAGTTTGACTAAATAATTTCTCTCCAGGCAAATGTGGGAACGTATCAGCGTAGTTAAAATGCTAATATCTCAGACAGGTTGTAAGGTGCAATGGGAGAGAAAAAAATCATGCAGATAGCTATTACCTTCAAATTCAGTAAAGTCTCTCATCCGAACATTAAATTAGCTCCATTTATTTTCTCCATACTTTTGGGCCCAACTTACTGTAGAGCAACCTAAACTTTCAATTAACCAGTTAAAGTTTCTTCTTTAATAAAAATCATTTACACTCATCAAAGAATTTACCGTTTTAAGACACCAAAGTTGTTCCGACTATCCATTTTAAGCTGTTTGGTACTGCTAGGGTAGCTTTTCATTTTTCATTTATTTGACGGATTTAATGTGCACTTTCTCCACCGAATGATTTTATCTAGAACAGACACAGCATCCAGTCCCCGGCCGTTAATTCATCACTGTGAAAGGGGAAACCCACATTTCACCAATGATAATTTATTTGGCCATGACGGTAATCATACCTGAGACCTTTAGCTCAGTAGGTAGACATGCTACTGACTGACCTAAGGTGCCAGATGCTTAGGTAATGGAGATATTGCCAATCAGATGTTGCGTTTAGATTAAATATTGATAAAACTTTTAAACTACACGAGTTTGTTGTTAACTGGAACTGGAATGAATATAAAACTATATGTATATATAGGGTCATAGGAAATAATTTTGTTACATACATACATACATACATACATACATACATACATACATACATACATACATACATACATACATACATACATACATTTAATTTGATATCTTTAATTCTGAAAAGTCCAAAAATCCACATATTATGGTTGATTATAAAGAACTAAATGCACGTGAAACAAAAGATGGTCTAGGAGCGTAGAATAGATATTTGTTAATATAATGGTGTTATTTAATAGGGAGGCTACAGCACAAAATGTATTGTCATTTGTATTTACCTTCTTCATTGTCTGTTCCACCCAGTAACTTTTTAAGTTCACTTGGTTGCTGGCACTTGTGAGTTTCTGCTCGACTATTCTAGTGCCTTAAAATGTGTTATTCTTCTAGCTCGATATCCTGGATTCCTTCGTTAGCGTTCTGATGAAGCAGCAGCAACAACAGCCTGAAGTGAACCTGGCGATACAACAGGGCCTCTGTTCACTGAACGCCGCCAGCATCTCGACCTGTGTTCCTGATACACACTTCCCTGTGTTTGTTCCTTCAGGACCCCCCACACAGTTTCCTCTCGTGGTCCCCAAGAATATACATGCCATGATCCAGAACATTCGAGAAGAGGTATGGGTTCTATGAGCTCCTTCTAAAGACCATAATACCGGAATGTAATAACATATTCGTCCATAAAATAGACCGATATTCCGCAAACTTTGTGCCGTGGTGGTGAACTACACTGGAAATCACCTCTTAGGGAACTGTATGGATATTAATGGGAAACAGCGCTGCCATTCTCTTGTTCTCATATGGTCAATCTTCCCTTAAACTCAAGACAAGTTTCACAACTCTGGTTCGTCGCGTTCGCCAGCAGCGCCTTTTTACCCCAGAGCACCTCCTTCAGGAATAACTGAAAGTGAGGAGATTTGGCAACAGCTAACAGAAAGAGAGAGATAAGATAAAGCTCTTACCCATAAGACCTGCAGTTACCTCAGAGGTGAAATTGGGTGTAGATGTGCCGTGCTGCCACAGCCCAGAGCGCCACGAATCACTGTTCAATAAGAGCACGAATAAAGTTGGTACCCACTTCAGTGGCCAAATGGTCTAAGGTGTTACTCTCGTTATATACTGGCTTGCTGAAGATAAGATTAAAGTTCGAATCCCAGTCAGTTCTATTGAGGGTGGGTTTTCCTGAATAGTTTCCCACTCTCATTCCACGCAAATGCGAGTAGATTATATATAAAATGCTTCATTCATAATCCCATTAGAGTAATTATCATGTATGCAGTGATTAAAACAAGTTGCTACGAGCGGCAGCCTTGCGTTGTCTGCGTTTCTTACTTATTCGTGCTTGTAAATATTTTAAATACAAAATCAAATTATAAGATAAGACCTAGGAATTAAAATTTGAAGTTTATTGGTTATAATTGTTCAATTATAACCAATAAACTGTGAATTCTCATTCCTAAGTCTTATATTAGATAGCGCTCCCTACTACTTTTTCATTAATTTTTAGAGTGTTTTTTTTAAAAGTTACAAAATCATAACATTTCGCGCGAAGTTAGTTATGGTTTCCCCAAATTATTAATGGCGTGAAACTAAATGTTTCCAAATGTTAAAGAAGCATCCACAGAAAAAGAAATTCTAGCTTTAATCTTGGAACATTTGAACTTACTTTAGGAAAACATCAGTATATACTTTCCTAAATCTGATCTACAGTACAACCGTTGGACTGGGTGTGTAATACATTTTCTGCTGTCACGGTGCGTACCCAAAACTAAAGTGTGCCACAAAAAAAAATTAGGCTTGTTAAGTGTACCGTGAACATAAAAAGGCTTTACAGAACTTTGGAATAGACTACTAGGGCTACCAAGCTAGGCTAATATTTGTTGAACTCTTTTGCCAATTCTAAACAACTTTTATATTCATATTTTAAAAAAATATTTTTTTTGGCACCTCATCTTCCTACTCGTTTGGGCTGTACACATATTTATACTTACTTCTAGGATAGTGATGAGGAATATAGAATTTAAGGGAAAAACACCCACATCTTCGAAGATTGTGAAAATATTTAGTAAAAAGCCACCCTCAACACACCCAACTGAGAATCGAACCCCTATATTCCCGTCACCGGCAATCTTGTGAGATATACGCCCTAGACCATTCAACCACCAAAGTTGTTTCTTTACGTCGAAAGATATCCTCATCTGTGACCGAAATGTTTTAGCCAATACTTTTTCAATAGACTGTATTGTCGGGGATTGGGAGGCTGGGAATCGAATCCCGGTCATTTGTGCCGAGTTTTTTTTCTCTAAATGGTTTTCCACTCTAGTTACACGCAAATACGGTTACACTTACTCTCAACTCTACCTTAATCCTCCCTACCTCATTAGTATAAATATGCTTATAGTCTGGACGGCTACCAAGACGTATTGTAATGAGTATTCTTGAAGTTAGTACGCCTCATGCCCATGCGAATTTCACAAAACTGAATTCATACTTTCATAAGTCAAGTTATGTGAACTCCAAACTTCACTTTTGCTAATACAGTATTTATATATAAATGTTACCATTATTGACCTATTAGGATTTTACAAGGCAGGGACTAAGAACCTCCAGCCTTTTGAGATGTCGGTACTGCCTTTCCGCATATTTGGTCAGTAATAATTATTTAATTATGTATCTTCATCATTTTAAAATTATTTTATACTCTCAAATGACGTGTATTTTAATTAATTAAAACTAAAACATCGTTATTTGTAAAGCATAATGATAAAAAATTAAGCGCTCTTATCTATATCTATTTATCTTTAGTCAACTAACATATTTTTTAAAAATGTATTAAACTGTACATAAAGAGAGCGACATTAGGAGGAATCCTAATCCTAATCCTCCACTCTTGTTCTAAGCCAGTGGTTCCCAACCTTTTTCAGATGACCCCACTTCCCCCGCGGTAGACTATCAAATTACCATGGCCCCCCTCTATTTTTTGGTATGGTTATAAGAAATTACAGCAAATTAGTACAAAAAAACTGAAAATTGGTGTGATTGTTGGCACTGTTTGATTCTCATCAGTTCCACAAATTGCTCTCCACGTCCAGACGACAGCGATATTTAGTTTTTATGAAAGTCAGAGTTGAAGATTCAGTGGTGTTGCACGTGGCCACAATGGTTAGACTAGGAGGGTAGAAAGGAGAAGGGGGCGAATCCAAGGCTTGCGGACTTTAAAATATACACGTGTATGCGCATTAGCATATTCATTTTTGATTCGTCACTTCATTTTTTACAGCTGTAGGCAATGTTGCCAATACCGCAAGAAAAAATTATCTTCATTACTTTGGAAAAGTGATTAAAATAAAAAGTTTTCAATTCTTAGATGATTTAAAAAAAACGTTATTTCTGAATTGGTCCAAACACCCCGTAGAAGCTGTTCACGCCCCCCAGGTTGGGAACCACTGTTCTGAACTGTTCTTCCTACCGCTTTCTCAGTGTAGTAGGATTAACACATGGAACTACAGTCTTATTTTCATCGGAAGGGTATTTTAGAAAATAAATAAAAATAAATTGTTTTTAGCATAAAGTTAAAATATTAATAGTAATATTTTAAAGGTATGGATAATATCTATAAATATTAACTGTTGCAGATCACATGACTTGACGATTGAATGCTTGAGAGTAGATTCTAGTAACTAGGGAAGGGATCATGACTTGACATTTGAATACGTGAGAGTATATCTAGTAACTAAGGAGGGGATCATGACTTGACATTTGAATACGTGAGAGTATATCTAGTAACTAGGGAGGGGATCATGACTTGACATTTGAGTACGTGAAAGTATATCTAGTAACTAGGGAGGGGATCATGACTTGACGTTTGAATACGTGAGAGTATATCTAGTAACTAAGGAGGGGATCATGACTTGACATTTGAATACGTGGGAGTAGATCTAGTAACTAGGGAGGGGATCATTGACTTGACATTTGAATACGTGAGAGTATATCTAGTAACTATGGAGGGGATCATGGCTTGACATTTGAATACGTGAGAGTAGATCTAGTAACTAGGGAGGGGATCATGACTTGACATTTGAATACGTGTGAGTATATCTAGTAACTGGAGAGGGGATCATGACCTGACATTTGATACGTGGGAGTAGATCTAGTAACTAGGGAGGAGATCATGACTTGACATTTGAATACGTGAGAGTATATCTAGTAACTATGGAGGGGATCATGGCTTGACATTTGAATACGTGAGAGTATATCTAGTAACTAGGGAGGGGATCATGGCTTGACATTTGAATACGTGTGAGTATATCTAGTAACTGGAGAGGGGATCATGACCTGACATTTGATACGTGAGAGTAGATCTAGTAACTAGGGAGGGGATCATGACCTGACATTTGATACGTAAGAGTAGATCTAGTAACTAGGAGGGGATCATGGCTTGACATTTGAGTACGTGAGAGTAGATCTAGTAACTGGAGAGGGTATCATCGAATCCATGGGGTGATTCGGGATTGGAGAAAATTTCGGATTCGAGATTAGAATTTATTTGCTTTTGTTTTAAACATTTTGAATTGGAATTTGTTTTAAAGTTCTATTATTGCTTGTTGGTGGTTCATCCCCGACATTTATAGGGAAAACTTAACAACCAGACCCCAGACCATTAATTTAACACTTAACTGAATGTGTGAATAATGAATACATTTTAGAAAACATTGTTAACATTTAGTTTCTATTTCTACTTTCTATCATTCTGCTATATTCCTATTTCCTCTTATATTCATACTTTTTTCCTCAGATTTGGATTTGAATTCTAGATTCTGGAATCGAAGGTAAAATACAGATTGGAATTCTTAAAATAGTGGGTTCGACCAATTTCTATTATGTAGTAGCGTTTCTCGCTGTCCTATCAAAGTTGGACTGTACATACCGTTGAAATTCTGTGTCACAGATCGTGATGGCTGGTGAAGACATGAAAGATAGGTCTGCATCATCTAACAAAGAAGATGACGTCACGAAACCAACAAAATGAGGACCCGCTCTCACTCCCCCCCTCCCCCATTATCGGCAATTGTCTTAATTTATATAGAGCTGTTTGGATTGTGAAATTAAAAGTTTGTTCCGTCTTAAGAATCACAATAGGAGTTGGTTATTACTATTTTTAAGAGATAAAGCTGGTCATTATTTTCTTAAAGAGCCCGTCTCACCCCACGGATAACACCTGACTAAGGCAGGTAATACAGCTAGAACCAGACGTCTTAAGAGCCCATCTCACACCACGGAAAACATATGACTAAGGCAGGTAATACAGCTCATACCAGACGTCTTAAGAGCCAATCTCACACCACGGATAACACAATACTTAGGTAGGTAATACAGCTAGAACCAGACGTCTCAAGAGCCCATCTCACACCACGGAAAACATCTGACTAAGGCAGGTAATACAGCTCATACCAGACGTCTTAAGAGCCAATCTCACACCACGGATAACACAATACTTAGGTAGGTAATACAGCTAGAACCAGACGTCTTAAGAGCCCATCTCACACCACG
>CABFWB010001735.1:97653-118961 GCA_902151455.1 Timema bartmani | reverse complement strand
TCACACCACGGATAACACAATACTTAGGTAGGTAATACAGCTAGAACCAGACGCCTTAAGAGCCCATCTCACACCACGTATAACACAATACTAAGGTAGGTAATACAGCTAGAACCAGACGTCTTAAGAGCCCATCTCACACCACGGATAAAACAATACTTAGGTAGGTAATACAGCTAGAACCAGACGCCTTAAGACCCCATCTCACACCATGACCATTAGATTCTCTCTTTAGATCTTACGTAATATTTTAATGTGTAAATATTTAACGCCTCAGGGTACGGTGATACTTGCGATCTATTCGCCGCGACAAAAACACCGCCTGGACGTTGAGCAATGTTATTTGTATATGAAACCCAAAGTCGTTGTCGCTGGGCTGTAGTCGCGTTGTATGGTCACCATCATTATATATCACAAGGCATTACGCAGTCTTCCAAATGGTCGCGGCGCTTTTGACAGGAAGACTAAGTTGCGACTTGGATTAGAGCTGGGAGCGCTTTATTTCTCTCTCCGCACGTGAGCAGGAAGTGAATACATGAGAGTCCTTGGTCAAAACTAGACATTGTTTGTGAGATCAACTGAGCTGATGAATAAATTACATGGTGTTACGAATAAAGAATATAACTATAAACAATCAGCGGAAAATATAGATCACGAAGTTTTATGTCCATGAGCTAGATACTAGAGCAATACCTCCTTGGCTTCCTTGACTCATATTAACAGTATTAAACCTGCTTCGGTGGCCACGTGGTCTAAAGCGCTACTCTCGTAGTAGACTAGAATGCCGATGACGGGGAGATCGAAGCTCGAATCTCAGTCCAGTGTACTGAGGGTAGTTTTTTACAAATTGGTTTTACACTCTCCCTCCAAGCAATTGCGCGTGCACTCACTCTGTATATAACCTTCCTAATCACTAAAACCATTAGCGTAATTAGTACAGAAGCGTATAACCAAAATGGGTAGTAAGATATGGTGATAATAAAAAAGCATTAAAAAAATCCGCATCATGAGTCACATAGTCCAAGCTAAGCTATCGGCGGGAAGCAAATTTTTCAAAATTAGCTGAATGGGAAGTGAAATTCATCACACCATGTAGAATTTGTGAAACTAGGTTGCTCGATCGGACATTTAAAACAACAACCACTGTTTGAACAAGTTTATTCTCAGTTACAACTGTCTCAGATGCATATGATGACAATTCCTCAGATTGAAAATGTAAGACAAATTAAGGTTGCTACAGTGTAGAGCATTGCAGACGTTTAGAAATCCTTAAATATGTAATAAGTTGTTTGATGTTTCTAAATATTGTTTTCAACTAAATGTATACGAAATCTATTAGCATGTTTCCGACCAGTTAAAAAGTTTAAAATTTGAATTTAAAGTTTAAAAAAATGCAACGACGCTTTACGACAAAATATGTTCTTCTGATCTAGCCTTTCTCTATCAAATAAAGTCATGTTTTGATAGGGTCAGAACAGAATATCTTAAGATAATGTAGGACTGTTCTATAGGGTATTGTGTAAGTTACGGGTAGTAAGACGCGGTGCTAAATAATAATAAAAATAATAATAATAATTTATGTAAGCTATCACAATAAAATATTAAAACACTTTAAAATTACAATTTAAACTTTTTAACTGGTCATACTTTCTCCTAAATTTTGGTGAAAATATTCTAAAATATCAAGCCACCTAATAAATAATCCGAGATTTCTAAAAGTCTGCAAAGCTACTCAGCGCTTTTCCATTTTCCAATCCTTTTGTCTGGCAAGTTGCAGAAACATTGTCTGAATATCTGAAAGAGAAATGCTCCCAATGATATGAAGGAAATGTCAAGTTTCAACCAGCACACGCCGTCAGGAAAAAGTTTATTTCACTGTGATGGCTGACAAACTCAAATTCACCACACTTTAATGGGCAATTCGCCACTTGTGGCGATTGACGACAAGGTATCTCCCACCCTCAGGTTTAATGAGTCACTTTTGTGTTGGACTGTACTGCGGTGACGTGAAGATCGGGGTTTGAATAAAGATCGAGTGTATCTGAGAATTGCTAATTTTTTTCATAAATGGTCTTCCTCTTCCACTTCCACGTAAATGCGGGTACATTTCCTCTGAAATTCTACCTTTCTTGTCCCTAGCGTAATTAATGTAGTCGTGTGACCCGTACAGTTACTTATACGTGGTGAAAAAAATGAATCTGTCTTCGTCAAGAAGCTTAAACGTAATTTATTGTGCATAAAATGTGAAGGAATGCCTGGGTCACGATCAACTCAACGTTACGTAATGTAACTCTCACCTAATGTTCACTTAACGTAAAGGAATAACATGTATGATCAGTATTTACGTAACGTCATGTAAAAAACTCGAGCAAAATTCACAGACAATACATTTAGACTGTTTGAAAATAAATTGTTCATTAAAATTGAACCCAAATATTTAGTGTTGATTTGGTTGCAAATACGTGCAATAGAAGCTTTACAGTTCACTGGATATAGAAAATAAAGTGTAAGAAGAGACTATGACGTTTTATAGTTCACGAGACGTGGACAAACTAAACCGAAGAAGTCGTCTGAATTCTAAGCCTATACGAATCCATAATTTTCAATTTCGAACCTAATCTGAATCTTGGCTAGCTTACTCGAATCGAATCCGAATCGAAACTTGTTCCTAAAAAATATTCGAGTCGACCCCGAATCTCATCTCATGCTAAATTTATTTTATAGAATCGAATCCTATGTTTAAAAAAATTTGATCGAATATTTAATTCAAAAAATAAGTTCAAATTCTAATCAAATAATTTATTTTATGCTTGTTATGATAAAATTGCCAATCAAATCTGTGTTGAATATTTTACTATGCTAAGTCTATGAATCTAATCCAATAATAAATAAATGGTACGGCGCACCGCACAAACTTTCTCTCTCTTTCTATAAACTCGTAAGATTTCTGAACGGAATAATGTACATTGTATCATCACCACTACACATAAGAACACGCATAAAATAATATACAATGATATATAATCAATGAGAAAAGAGGCGCATCTTTGTCCACCTAAGAACATTTCAAACAGTTTAATGTCTTCCACAAGGGTCAACACTTCGTATTAAAATTTCGATTTCTGGTTAAAGTTTTAACATTTTATAAGGTGTTGCAGATCTTCAAGTCATCGCATTGATATTTAATTATTCATTTATACATTTTGACCAATAAAAAATGTAAATATTGACTATTGAGTCTAAAATGGAGATAGATCATTGCTATGCAAACATTTCTCCTAAGAGCTTTAAGGAAAAATAACATACTTTTTTAGATACTTATATTTAATTACTCTATGGCATTGGAGAATTATTGCGTTAAGACTTAAGTAGTATATGTTTACAACTAAAGCTCACAAAATTGTATTAATATATTTGCAAATATCTCAGAAACTGTTGCTTTTATAAAAATATATGTCAAATAAAAGTTTTTTATTTCTAATAGTCCTACAATTTTGCAATGATAAGTTGTTTAGTTTCTCAAATAGTTGTGGAGATACGGAAATTAACGCTTCTGTAAAGTACCCTAAAAATCATTTTCATAGGAAAATGAAAATAGCCAGTTTATTTATAATCTTAATCAACGCCTAGATACGAATTTTAATCAAAATCGTTTGAGCAGATTTTGAGAAAACCAAATTTTTCTCTTTTCGCCCTTCAGTAAACTACCCTTAATTTTAAGTTTTTATAGACACACAGACAGACGGCATTGCAAAGACTATTTTTTAGGGTTCGGGGGGTCATGAGACGTCGACATCCATCAACATTTCAGGTTAGTTTTTTTTTACGGTCGCAATACTTAAACTTTAATGTCCAAAAAGTTAAAAAAATTCATATAATTGCGTATAGATTGAAAGTTATTGATTTTATAAAAATATGTTTCGGATAAAATATCTGTATTATAAATATATATACATATTTGTAATGCTAAGTAATTTCATATCTCAAATAGTTTCGGAGCTATTATAAAAAATGTTAATTGACGCATCAGACCGGAGCCCTTAAAGCCATTTTGCCGAAATATTGAGGGTAGCCATTTTGTTTGGAATATTTATTAATGTTTATAAATGAAATTTAATCAAAATCGTTAGAGCCGATTTTGAGAAAATCGACTTTTTCTCTTTTTTCCCTTCAGTAAACTACCCTTAATTTTAGGGGTAGATATCCAATTCCAAAAACTCCTCGGGGCAACCCTATGAAAACCCTAGATATCAAGTTTCAGCTCAATCGGTAAAATAGTTTAGGCTCTAGTTGGAGGTACAGACAGACAGACAGACAGACGGAAATTCAAAAACCACTTTTTCAGATTCAGGAAGTCATGAAACGTCAAAATTCATCAAAATCTCGAGTTCGATTTTTTTGACGATCACCATACTTTCTCTACCTGTAAGATAGAGAGAAAGTAAAAATAAAAGAATATTGATAAACATCTCAGACACATTTTAGGGTTATTTAAAAAAATGTAATAAATAGCACTAATCATCAAAATAAAGATCCCACCACTTTTTTTAATAATAATGAATGGGTTGATTAATATCTATTATTAGGGTGGGGCAAGATACTTTTTTAAATACAAGTTATTCACTGTCACAAACAACTATCACCCACGTGATTCCTTTACGACCTAGGACAAAAGATAATTTCTCTCTTCACTCTACCACGCAACTAGATTCTGGTCTGATTGAATTGATTTGTTAAGCAAGTTTGAATTATAGACTCGAAGCCCATCGAATTCTAAACTAATATTTATTTAGATTAAGAATTTTATAGGTGACTTGGTGGTCTAAGGGTAAGGTGTCAGATTTCTGTGCTGGGGGTCCGGGGTTCAATCCTCGGTCCCGGCACAAATTTATCTGATTGCCAAACCCTTCCTTCACCTCTGACAAGATGTGTATTAATCACAACTTGTGAATGTGAGGAATCCACCGTGGTTCGGATTCCACGTTAAACTGTAGGTCCTCCATTTCATCCCATAATCACCCTACCATTACACACATTAGCGTAAGTGCGTATAACCCGAACGGGCTAATAATAAAAATTAAGAATTTTGAATCTGAATCTTAGTAAGATTCGAAATATCAAAGGTTCCCACAGGCTTACTTCATTCCATAAACAAACAAATGAAGTACTAAATGGTCGTGTTAACTTTGTTCGTAACATGATTGGCTGACAGATACACGTGATAGGTACACTTCACTCAAAGTTCATGTAACGTGAAAGTGCTCTCCTGGAAAGCACTTAAATTAAGTGAACGTTAAGCTAACTGCAAAAGATGGCTTCCATTTCAAAAATACGATACGTTACGTGAACATTATGTTGATCGTGATCCCGGCGTAAAGTTTTACGAACGACATCAAACTATTTTGAAGAGGTTTTGCATATGTTTGGCGCCCAAAATTGTAGACAGAGACAGAAATACCATGTTTCAGTTGGTCGAAAGTTCGAACCGAGCCACTTTTACCACGCGTGGTGGTCCTCGCGGCTAATGGGAGACAGAGATTAAGCGATAGCAACGGGAATAAAGAGTGAAACAAAACAGAGATACAAAAAATAACAATATAGTATGCAGTAAAGGGGCCTCTCGGTTCTATTTTCTGTCTCGAGCCCTAGTCTTGCCAGTCCACCCCTGATTGAAGAAGGTGTTTTTAAGAAAGGGTTTCGGGTTTTTTAGCCGCTAGGTAAAGTGCGATAAGTCAGTTAAGTTATGAACATGAAAAAATAATGGGCTTTTTTTACTTATCTAGTTGTATGTTAAATTTTGGGGCTCAATATTACCGCGTGTTTGTCTCAATTTACTATACCTCTGGAGCTAAGGGTCTCAGGTTTAATTTCCAGATGACCTAAAAATTTATCTTCGGTGAAATGTGGGTTTTCCCTTTAACAGTGATGTAACCTGCTTCGGTGGCCACATGGTTTAAGGCGTCACTCTTGTAATAGACTGGACTGCCGATGACGGGGATATTAGGGTTCGATCCCGGTCGGGTGTAATGTGGGTGGTTTTTCCTAAATGGTTTTCCACTCTCGCTGCACGTTAACTTCCTCTTAATTCAAATTTCCTCATCCATAACACAGCGTAATTAGTACATAGGCGTATAAACCGAACAGGTAGTAAGACTTGGTGCTAAAAAAATTATGAATTATCGGCCAGGGGATGGGTGTTGTGTCTGTTCTCGATTTAAGCTACTTTATAAGTCTTGAGTTGATATAATCAGTTGGTTCAAAAAATGCACGTTAAATACCTAAAGTAAGAAATATACCTTTGCAGTAATTGTCGGTACAGATGTGAATCATTCACTAAAACGTCATAGGTTTTTAAAATGTATCATATGGAGAAATTATTGAAAGCGTGAAAATGTCCTACTTCCAATTTATAATGGATCTTGATATTTAATGTGCCCACCCCCTCCCCCAACCCAAAGAAGGGGGCTTAGAATTATGTATGTCTGTACTTGGGGCTATAGCCGAAACGGTTTGATAGATTCCGTTCAAACTTGATACTTGTATGTTAATTGCTCGAGGTGAAATCGTGATATTTATTCTGGTTCAAAAATTAAGTGTGGTTTATAAATGACCGGTTTTTGTAAAATCGAAAAGTTTCAAAAGTGGTTCCAACGAATTTATTAAAAATTGATATCTGGGGAATGTTTTACATGATAAATAATGCTGTATACCTGATTTTTGGAAGGAAATTGATGAAAGTAAATTTTAATGACGATTGATTTTTGAAAATATTCTCATAACAATTCTGTTAAAAAATATGTTTTTTGGAAATGTTTTAACGAATAAATAAATGTGTATGTTTATTTTTCGAAAATTCCCCATTGCTGTTTTGTTCAAAATGTTTATCTGTGGAGTGTTTTACAGTACATTATAAATAACAATGTATACAAACGTATTTTCCTGAGTCACAAGCTATGTGGGAAAGTACAATTTTATTTTATTTTTTGTATTGAAGACAATACCTCCAGAGAATCTAATCTGTGATGAAACTCTGGCTTTTAATGCTTTCATCCAGCGCGTTAAAGCACTATCAGCTCTGCCTCTTACTACTTTATATTTCCTAATATTTTCCAAACTGAATTGATCATTTTTTTCACTTTTATTTGCTATTGTTGAAAACTAATATAATTCCAGTATATTCAAGCTAATTACCCGTTATGCGCAAGGGATGTATTTTGTAATACGACCACACTTTTCCTCCCTGATTATCTTTAGCCAAAGAATGTTATGTAAATATAGCAATATTACTATTAAAAATTACGATCCAGCTTTGCATTGTCAGGCTTCCCATAGTTTAGGAACAAGTGCTCTGAACGGGCTGAAAATAATGTTTTCTCAAGGGCATTTTCTTTCGAGATGGCCGTTATTTCTAATATATATCAAGAAGCCTTTCAAATTTGGTCCAATTAAAATTCGATAAGCAGAAGCTAAGTTATATGTTAAATTTGTTTTGTAGTCGCAAGCTTGAAATAAAATGGCTGACGTAAATTTTAATTATATTTTTATGTTAAACGGACGTCGGAGTTACGTCTATGCTAAATTTCAGCACAAAGCACCGCGTCTTACTACCCGTTCGGTTTATACGCTTTTTAAATATCTTAGTAATACATATCTTAGCAATAAATAGATTTGGGCTTTAGTAAAAAAAGTAAAAATTGTACACTTACGTACAAATGTGTATTCTTCCCTCAAACCTGTCCACGATTTTTGTTGTGTTATACAAGGCCGTAGACAGGGGGGGTTTGGGGGTTCAACCCCCCCCCCCATTTTATGAACAAAATATATATGGCTTTATTTATGGTTCAAACAATATCAAAATTAAGGCACAAGTACATATTAGGGAGCTGTGATACCATAAAAAAAACTTCAGATAGCTTCTAGAACTGTTTATCATTTATAATTTTTTCTAGCTTTCCGGAATTAGGGGGATGTGCCCACCGAATATCCCCCCTCCCCCTTCCAAAATTATTGACTGGCTACGGCCTTGGTGTTAAACGTCGTACTCCTCATCCAAGCTATCCGTATATTTAGGCTAATGAGTAAGGATGAGGAAGGAAGAATTTAGAGTAAATATACCCAAATTTGTGAGGAAAGTGGAGCGAGAAAACAACTAAGAAAATAGCCCATTCAGTACGTCTGTGATTCATGCCACGACCTTCCGGTCACGGCTAAAACAGACCACATGATTTTGAACGCTTTAGACCATGTGACCATCGACTCGGATTGACTATTAGAGTATGTCCCATGATTCATAAAAAAGGTTGAAGACTCTTTAGCATGAAATATTAAATAAATATAGTAGGATTTGGATTTTGCAGTTAACATTCATGATAATTTAATGCAATAATAATAATACAGCACGGCGTCTTACTACCCGTTCGGGTTATACGCTTAAGTACTAATTACTTTAATAAGTAAGGAATTGGGAAGGTTAATATAGAGGAAGTGAACCCGCTTTTGCGTGGAGGGAAAGCGGAAAACTAGAAAAAGCCACCCTGGTTCAGACGAGTGAGATTTGAACCTCGATCTACCCGTCCGCGGCAGTCTAGCTCAACACGAAACTATCGCGTTAGCTAACTACACCACCGAGGTAATTTACTGTAGTTTTAATGTTATTTTATTAGGGGTGTGCGAAGCTTAAACACCCACAATAACCTTCGTATTTTCGAAATATATCAAAGTAAGAAAAAAAAAATTAAAATATCTCACTAAATATAAGACATTTCAACATAAAATCATTTTTAGAACGTCTACTAAACATGTTAACAGAGACTAATGATTGAATGACAGACATAATGCAAGCACATAAAAAATGTATGTGTCAGCATAAAAAATACATTGTGCCCTACTTATCTTTTTCTTTAAACTTTTCTCTTTAGATAGATGGCTCGATGAACTTAATGGATCATTAAAATATTAAAAGTAGAGCTATGTGACAAAATAAACCTTATCTTCAGCTTAGACTTCGACTTTGTTTCACATGTTTCAAGCTTCGCTTTGAATTCACTTTGCATTTTTTGAATTAAACTTCGCACATCCCCTATTATTTTATATGTATATATATATNTATATATATATATATATATATAGAAAGTGACAACTGACCTGACGTATGAATACGTGAAAATAGAACTAGTAACATTTTTTTTTCTAACCGTCATATAAGGAAAGCGCTTTTTACGAAAATCGGGACATTACATACGAACAGAAATAAAAAATTGTTTGGCTCTCGATCCGCCACTATAACGTTGCGTCGTCACAGGTAGAACTCGACGTCTGGAGGCGGCGGCGCGGCGCGTCTCAGGGTGGCACACATTCCACACTCCACTCCGTAAAAACTCGATATTTTTAGATCATGTCGAGAGAGGTTTGTTGGACTCGGCCCTGCCTGCTGTTTTTACTGCCCCCCTTCCTCCTTTTCTCGACAAGAGAATCTGTGGCTAAGAGAGTACCGTGAGCGGAGAGGAAGAAGCAATCAGACAGTCGTTGCCTCCGTGGGGTCACGTCTTGTGAGGGGGGGGTTACAGGGGGGCGTTGCCTCATTATGTTCGACTTGCGTGTGCCAAGTACTTAACGTAGAAGTTTGGTTGTGCTAACTACGGCTACAAACATGGAGAATAGCAATATATCCGTTTTAAAATAATCATCTTTAGGGCTGTATTTTCTTTTTTTTCTCCTGCAAGTCTCGTCCGCACGTATTGTTTTAAAAAGTGGGGGTTTAAGATGGTCGACTGAAAGGGGGAAAAAAGTGAACACACGAATGCTGGTAAGCTATCGGTTTTGGTTTAGCAGCTGTACACTCCGTTTACCCTGCGTGGAAGCAGTCTTATCTTGACGGATTACATTATGAACCTATTATAAAGGATCTACCTACCATAGTGGAATGAAGCAAGGTAAGCTGGCTACCTAACAGGGTAAACGAAGGGCACATTATCACGCTATGTTAGTTTGAGTGCACTAGACTTAAGTAATAAGAGTATATCAGTGGCGTGGTGTGGAGTGTTGCTATTGTAGGTTAGGTTAGTTTAGACTGTACCTGAGAATTGTTCTATTTTTTTTCATCACCACGTCTTACTACCCGTTAGGGCTATAAGCATATATTTTAATTACGATTATATTTTTGGGAGGAGGATGGATGAATTTAGAGGAAGTGTACCTGCATTTGCGTGTGGGAGAGTTGAAAACAATGTAGGGTAAAAACCCCGTCAGTACACCCAACCTGTATTTTAGCCCCGCTCCCGTCATCTACAGTCTGGCCTATCACGAGAGTGATGCTTTAGACCATTTGGCCACCGAGTTGAGTCTTAGAGGAAATGTAAGCGCATTTGCGTGGAGGGCAGAGTGGGAAACCATTTGGGGGATGGAGGGGAGGACTAAATACACACAGCTGGGATTTGAACTCCGACTTTTCCAACACAATAAACGAGACAAAATGAGCTCTACACTTAGACCGCGTGGCCATCGACGTGGGTTGAGAGTATTAGTTCTCATCCCTCACTCATTGGCCGGATATCAACGGAAATATTCGGAATATTTCAAGAAGTACGTGAATTTTATTGAGGAGTAACTCTTTTTTGATAATTATAAGGGCCGGTAATCCATAAACCACGTAATGCTGTTAAGAAAGGGGAGGGGGATATCTAATGTCTACATGGTGTTACATGAAGGGAGTTCTAATGTCTACATGATGTTACATGGGGAGCTATAATGTCTACATTGTGTTACATGGGAGGAGCTCTAATGTCTACATTGTGTTATATGGGGAGCTATAATGTCTACATTGTGTTACATGGGAGGAGCTCTAATGTCTACATTGTGTTACATGGGGAGCTATAATGTCTACATTGTGTTACATGGGAGGAGCTCTAATTGTCTACATTGTGTTACATGGGAGGAGCTCTAATGTCTACATGGTGTTATATGGGGGAGCTATAATGTCTACATAGTGTTATATGGGGGAGATCTAATGTCTACATAGTGTTACATGGGGGATCTCTAATTTCTACATGGTGCTACATGGAGGGAGGGTGGGTACATCACAGTGCTAGGCAGTGCTGGATTTACAGGAGGGCTCAAGGGGTTATAGCCCAGGGCAGCAAAATTGGAAGGTCGGTAAATAAATAAAAAGAGTCGCTTATCACTATCATTTATATACGACTGACTTCTCTCTATAATGTTTAGTCTATAGTTGACACATGACGGGGGTATGAGGGTTGGGGGGAGGGGGTCTGATGGTGGGGGTATCTGAAGGAGTCTCCATTTTGGGGGGGGGAGGAGGGAGGATGTTGGCAAGACTTTTGTAGCACCAAGGGGAAAAATATATAAATTCATCACTGATGCTGTATAGCACAGATCTTATACTTATATTCTAGTGCTGAAAAAAATAATATTATTGTTCATATTTTCCCCGTTAATAAACATATGTATACAGCATGATTTTAATAGGTAGCCTGCTATTTAAACTCATGTTACCAAATTGGTGAGAAAAAATAAAAACTATGATTGTATGTACATTATTAGCCTGTTTAAATAATAATGCATAGTGATTACAGGCAGAGAAAACAAGGAAACCCTGGAAAAGTCAGGGAATCGTTTGAAAACGGGAAAATGTCAAGGAATTTAACTTAAAGTAGGTAAAAATCAGGGAATTTAAATACCTACCTCAAAAAAAATCTGGGGGTACTCAAGATTTCACTTTGGGGGCTGATAGAACTTCAAACCAAAAAATCCAATAAATATTAATCAAGAAAATCTATATCTACACACACACCTCAAACAATGACTATATAAATCTAACAAACTAAAACTAACAATACTAGCCAGAGAAACAAACATGACACAAATACAATACTAATTGTTCCTGCTCCTGTCCGACAGACAGTCTACGTAAACCTTACAGTTTACACAAGTACAACACTAATTGTTCCTGTTCCTGTCCGTCAGACAGTCAATGTGAACCTTACAGTTCACACAAGTACAAAACTAATTGTTCCTGCTCCTGTCCGACAGATAGTCCATGTGAACCTTACAGTTTACACAAATACAACACTAATTGTTCCTGCTCCTGTCCGACAGACATTCTATGTAAACCTTAGAGCTTACACAAGTACAACACTAATTGTTCCTGCTCCTGTCCGTCAGGTAGTCCATGTGAACCTTACAGTTTACACAAATACAACACTAATTGTTCCTGCTCCTGTCCGACAGACAGTCTATGTAAACCTTAGAGTTTACACAAGTACAACACTAATTGTTCCTGCTCCTGTCCGACAGACAGTCCATGTGAACCTTACAGTTTAAACAAATACAACACTAATTGTTCCTGCTCCTGTCCGTCAGACAGTCCATGTGAGCCTTACAGTTTACATAAATACAACACTAATTGTTTCCTGCTCCTGTCCACCAGACAGTCCATGTAAACCTTAGAGTTTACACAAGTACAACACTAATTGTTCCTGCTCCTGTCTGCCAGACAGTCCATGTGAGCCTTACAGTTTACATAAATACAACACTAATTGTTCCTGCTTCTGTCCGAAAGACAGTCCATGTGCACCTTACAGTTTACACAAGTACAGCACTAATTGTTCCTGCTCGTGTTCGCCAGACAGTCCATGTGAACCTTACAGTTTACACAAGTACAGCACTAATTGTTCCTGCTCCTATCTGCCAGACAGTCCATGTTAACCTTACAGTTTACACAAGTACGACACTAATTGTTCCTGCTCCTGTCCGAAAGACAGTCCATGTGCACCTTACAGTTTACACAAGTACAGCACTAATTGTTCCTGCTCCTGTCTGCCAGACAGTCCATGTGCACCTTACAGTTTACACAAGTACAGCACTAATTGTTCCTGCTCCTGTCCGCTAGACAGTCTATGTGCACCTTACAGTTTACACAAGTACGACACTAATTGTTCCTGCTCCTGTCCGCTAGACAGTCTATGTGAACCTTACAGTTTACACAAGTACTAACCGACGAGGTTTCTCCGCCATTTTGTCTAGTGATATAAATGTTTATGTCCATCATTGTATACACATACATAAGCGCCAGTCAATCAAGAACCATCTATCGATACAAAATAATCTGCCTTTTTTATAATCACTTTTCAATGTCGATATTACGATATTATAATATTAGTATGGACGTACAGGAACATTGTGTGAAGCTTGTGTCTTCTCTGTTTCTTCTTTTATTGGTAGATAATGCTTTGAATTATTTTAGATTTCGGGGGGGAGGGGGAAGAAGGGGAATGTATCCCTCTTATTTCTCCTCCCCCTGCGTACACCCCTTAAAACATTAATTTAGTACCTAACACTAAAACAAAAGTGAAATAGGCTTAACATCTAAAACACTCCATTATTTAAAACACACTTTTAAAAAGGTTTATGTTTAGCAGCTACCAGTGTTTTAAAATAAGATCAATTTAATAAACGAAAAATTCAATTTAAAAATGGTGGTCGGGAAAAATTCTACCCGGTAAATCTGGAAAATTCAGGAAATTTTCAAATAAAAGCTATGTAGCCACCCTGTGATTTAACTGAATGTTGCTAGATTATGACTTAGCGAGTTTTATCGCATTTCAAAACTAGGGACTTTGGAATGTGTATTTTCCAACCATACAGGCAAAGAGGATACCAATTTCTCTGTCCACATTATCGCCTCAGTCTAACAACTGTATAGTGAAAAAGATTATTTGAGTGTTTATGCATTTATAAAATGTCGATGATATTTTAAAATATTTTATTCGAGATAAATGACTAAAAATGACGCAAATCAAGAAAATATTACATACAAAATGAGAAAAAATGACCAAATAAAGACCTATAAATTTTTTTCAGAACCAGGATATCGCGAACAAAATGTATTTGTACATGAGCATGGTCTGCAACAGAAAAAAACAATATGACATGTCATCAAAATCCGGGCCCTGGTAATAATGTAATTAAGTTTGTCTTGTCCCCACTACTTCTAAAGGAGAAAACTACCCTCAGTACGTCCGACCAAGATTCGAACCTCAGATCTACCTATCAGTGGCAATCCGATCTAACACAGGAGTGGCGCGTTAGACCATGCGACCACCGATGCGGGTAGCTATAATGCTTAATATGAATATTTCGTTTTCAAACTTATTATTTAATAATTTGAGTAAGAGACCAGTTTGGTAAAAATCCCAAGAATGGAGGAAAGCCTAATCAAAGGAGATTAATACATTAAAAAACATCGTAGATCAATAAAGTCTCTTTCCTCATTAGTGTAAATATGTGGATAGCCCGGACAATATGCGGTACACACATAAAAGTGAATGTATACATTTTGTTTAATATATTTTTATTATTGGTATTCAGCTTGACCTTTCTAAACCGACTGATTATATAAGCACACGACTAACCGGCTCCTTGGTCAGCGCACTTGACAACCAATGTTTGGGTTTCGGGTTCGATTCCCGTTCATGCCATGGGTATTTTTCCTGAAAGGAGAACTGCCCCAACGATCACCGGGGTTTGGTTGATTAGACTTAAGTTAGATTTTAAGTATTCCCACTGGTTCCACACCGTCAATTCACTCATCTCATCTGGACATGGAAATAACCACCATGATAAGGATGTACGATATTCGGGTGTTCCGTGGGCAATGGTTCATTAGTACTGGCTAATCTTTACACTACTGGGCTACGAGTGATGTAACCTAAAGTAGCCCCATGACTTCTTTGGTGCTGACTGACAGCTCACAGCTGACTTCTGACAGTCAACATTTAGGTATATACCTAAATTTTGACTGTCAGAAGTGACAGCTGCTAAACACATGTTTTTGCAGATCATATGGTTCGGCGTAGTGATACATAATTTGGTCTGGTAGCTTTTAAAAGCCGTCAGCTTTCAGCACCAAATAAGCCATGGGGCTACTGTAGTCACGCATATTTTATACGTATTTTATATAATAACTTTACATCTATCACTGTTTCCAGTCTTTGGTCTGGGTCAGTTTTTTATTTAAATCATATATTCTCCCCTACCGGCTTTCTAGGGCTTTCGTAGCTTCATATGACTTATAATCTAACTTAAGACTAGGACAGGCACAGCGTCCAGTCCCCAGCCGTTAATTCTTCACTATGAAAGTGTAAACCCACACTCCACCAATGATACATTTTCGGCCATGCCGGGAATCAAACTCGGGACCCTTAGCTCAGTAGACATACATGCTATCGACTAAGCTAAGGAAAATGTCAGAGTTAAAATCCCATTGTTATTGTGTCTGATTCAGACTCACGAGGCCTTGGGTTTATATCCGACTGACTACTTTTTTTACGTTTATTCCTCTCACGCGGCTATTTCCATTCTTCTCTCACCTGTTGTGATCCGCTATCCATCATTTCTCCCTTCGACCGATTCCTATTCTCCGACAACCTTGGGCTAAGTGTGTCAATTGAATGCAAGCATGCAGTTCATTTTCATGTGTGTAGAAATTGTGGATGTGTTTAGCAACACCATTCGCCATATTTATAAGATCGTATAGCACAGAGGTTCTCAACCTGAGGGCTCGAAAAGATTCCTGTGGGGGTCCTCGATAAAAATCTAGATGTTTAAATTATTTTTCATTTGTATTTTTAAATCATGTAAAAAATATTCTCTATTCACAATCTGCTTAGACATCTGATTTTTCCTCTGTTACTGTCCAACTAAACATAATTTTTCTTTTATCAACATGAAATTAATTACGTAGAATACTAGAAATTTGTGTGTAATTTTATAATTTCACTTAGTATATTGGAGGAGAGTAGGGTGTCACGAAAAACTATAATTGGCTTCAGGGTGTCCGCTCAATTGGTGTTGTAGTTTTTGAGGTAGAGGACAAAGTAAATTTGTAGCACATGACACAATGACAGAGTGAATACTTCATAGTATAGATAGTAGTCGAGTTATATATTCTATTATTCTTGTATGAAATTGAAGTATTCTCTTTCATTATGATAAAGGGACGCCGGGAGACAGAAAGTTGTATCTGTGCTAGAATTAAGTATGATTAGGGGTACCCATAGCGCATTTTCTTTCGAGCAACAAGGGAATCTGATCAGGGGAGTTCCCTGACAGGCCACTGATTGTTCCCTTCAGATTCAGCCAGCCTGACCAGAGGTTCAACAAGCCTGACCACAGGTTCAGTAAGCCTGGCCAGAAGTTCAGCAGGCCTACCAGAGGTTCAGCAAGCCTACCAGAGGTTCATCAAGCCTGACCAGAAAAGGATACACACATGAGGTGACCATGACCTCTAATGCGATCCGTGGGATCCGTCGCAAGAAGTCGACTTTGTCCGAGGTGAAGGTTGCCGTCGTTGGAGCACCCGCCGTGGGAAAGAGTGGTTAGTACCTAATAATCTCGTTACTTTGACGTATAGCTGTCATATACTATTCTACCTACCAGAATCCTACTGTAACTTAGGGGTCATCCATAAAAAACACACCACATAACGCTGTCGATTCGGGGGTACGGGGGAAGTAGGAAGCTCTAATATCTACATGGTGCTTGCTACCTGGGGAAAGATGGTAGGCCACAGTGTTACGTAACACAGATCATATACTTTAATTCTGATGTTGAAAAAAATATTATTTTTCATGTTTTCAAGATAAATGTATATTTGGTGTTACGTGGGGGCAGTTGGTGTTAAAAAGATAAGTAAAGCATTATGTGGTTTATGGATGACCCCTTGATGTGTGTGGGCTAAGGAGATTTTTACATGTTAAAATTAATTAAAGTATCTAAATACCTTTCAGTGGATATTTTATCAATCAATTATAGCCACTCTATTTGGTTAGGCCATAGGTGGTAAAGATAATTTGTGTTAATTAAGGTTAATTTGAAACTATTCTAATATAAAAAAAAACTAGTTAAAATGATAGGCAAGTATTTAATTTGACTAAAATCCATTCAAGTTTTCTTTCTAGAGTAATCTTAATTAATATAAAACAAGCTCCTTGTTTTGTACTACCGTCCGATTGCTAAAACAATTTTACTTAATACTTTAAAAATTGAATAGCTTACCTTGCCTAGTTAATATTAAGATGATCAATATCATCTCACATGATAGTACTGTGTTTTAGCTTAGCTAGCTCAAACGAAATAGTACAAAAATACATACGTGGTTCTTATAAATCACAGAAACAAAGTCACTATAATATATTAATTATTCCTTAAAACAGACGTACGGATTTGCTGTTCAACGTCTTTTTATTTTTCCACAACAATTGTTTGACCACTTTATATTTCAATATACTTTATGCTATTTTAAATGTGTTATTATTACTAGGGATGTGTTAAGTCAATTATAAAAGTGAGCTCATATTGACTATATGAAATGTTCTCGAAGCAAAATCTAAGTTTGAATATTTTTATAATTTGTTTTATACTTGAAAGTACTATATGGATTAAATTAACTTGGAAAATCTATTATTGGACGATAGTTTTAATATTTTGTTTTATTATAATAAATTATACTATTATCACGACTTAAAATTCAATTAATTCAGTGGCCGAATGGTTCAAGGCGTCATTCTCGTGTTGGACTGGCCTTCTGATGATGGGGAGATCAGGGTTTGAATAGAAGTCGAGTCTAATGAGTGTGGTTTGTACTACATTATTTCCGAACCTCCTTCCACACAAATGCGGGTAGATTACCTGTAAAATTCTCCCTTCCTTATCCCTACACCATGAGATTAATTATAATAATATATGCGTATAACCGCAACAGGTAGTAAATTACTTCTGATTTTTTTCCATCTGAATATCGATTAGTAAAATACAGGGTGTCCAACAGGAAACTCCACTGTACTGAATTGTATGTTCTTAAATTGTTGGAGTCTCGTGGTAGACATCCTGTTTATAAAAGCTCAGAATGGCAATAATAGACCAATAATGGAGTATTTTAGCTGTCAATATTTATACTGACGAAGCTTCATAATTGTCAAATCCGGAATATGTTTCGAAGCTAAGTCAAAGTTTCAAAGCCGCGCGTACCCATAACTATAAAATGTTAGATGAGATTTGCAAGGAACGTACTTGTAAAACAGTAACGAAATATTAATTAAAGAACGTTCCTTATCTGTTTTACAAGTACGTTCCTTGCAAATCTCATCTTATATTTCTCCTTACCAATAGTGAATATGAATATAACTAAAATTATTAAATGTTACTTTTATACAGCCAAACTATATATTATTACCAATCATGCCTGAAATTTCTCTATGTTTTAAAAAATAAATACTTCACATATCTCAAAATATGAAAATCTCGACTAAGAGTGATCAAAACCCAAAAGTGAGACTTTCCTAGTGTCGTTTTTTCAAATTAAAAGTTTTGACAGAAAGTGATATATTAATACAAAACTTATTTGGGGTGTCATAAGGCCCCCTTTAAAAAAAGTTCACCTGCTCCCATGTAAGTAAGTACAGCATATACTTCGTATATAATCCAGTGTTGAAAATAGATCTGGTAATGACACAGAAAATGGCGTTGTTAATGACGTCCGCGTGGTTCTTGTTTCTTCATGGAATCTGGACAAGTGATACTCGCCACATTTTCTCGCCAGAAAAACAGCGTAGTATCAATGTGTCTGTTTTATTTATTAGCGCCTCTCACCCCGTGAATAACAGCCGACTTAAATAGGTATTAAGCCGGGTTTACACATGCCGTTGTTCGACGGCCGTTGCTGCGGTAAGGACAACGGCCGTTGATTTTTATCCTTGTTCCCACATACTGCGATACCGCAGTGTGTTAGGGTGGGAGAGACCTCCCCCTGACCTAGTCTCATCTTGACAACCAGTAGTTTGTATATTCCTGTGCATTCGTTTTAACTGCAGTTATGAACCTGTATAGAAAACGCTTAGTAGTAGAGTGCATGGCGTAGGCATCAGGTTTATTAGATGAACCACGGCCAGTAAAAAGATTCTGGGTGTATCCGTACAACAAAGAGAGAGAAGACTCTCCAATGAAGACAATTCTTCCCATTTCTCTATAAGTCTGCTACCTCTAACCAGCACTTTTCTTTTTCCGTGCAGTCTTTAAAAAGGTTGTGGCTTTTGTTCCAAAGCTGAGGTTTATCTTGCACTAATGCTATTAGTTTATCACAATCCATGACAAAAAACTTGTTAAAAAGACAAATGTATAGGAGGTGGGTCACCGACGGCCGTCGAGAGGGTTATGTGGGACCAGCTCCGTCTGATTCTTTGTGTTCTGCCCCTCCCTTCAACAGTACCATTGACCTTGACGCCGCAACAATCCCCCTTTAGAAATCTCCAACGGTCAATGAAATCACTGCACGGGTGCATGTAGGAACCGCCACGCTGCAATCACCGTGTTGACTCTTCTGCTCCGTTACCGCCACGCTGCAATCACCGTGTTGACTCTTCTGCTCCGTTACCGCCACGCTGCAATCACAGTGTTGACTCTTCTGCTCCGTTACCGCCACGCTACAATCACCGTGTTGACTCTTCTGCTCCGTTACCGCCACTCTATAATCACAGTGTTGACTCTTCTGCTCCGTTACCGCCACGCTGCAATCACCGTGTTGACTCTTCTCCTCTGTTACCACCACGCTACGATCACCGTGTTGACTCTTCTGCTCCGTTACCGCAACGTTACAATCACAGTGTTGACTCTTCTGCTCCGTTACCGCCACGCTACAATCACCGTGATGACTCTTCTGCTCCGTTACCGCCACGCTACGATCACCGTGTTGATTATTCTGCTCTGTTACCGCCACGCTGCAATCACCGTGTTGACTCTTCTTCTCCGTTACCGCAACGCAGCAACGGCCATCGAAAAACGGCATGTGTAAACCCGCACTTACAGCTCGTTTCCTGGTGCGATTTATTGTATTAAACATTTTAAAAACACTGTAGAGACAAATAAAAGTGTTTTCACCAAATTTTTAAATGCAATACAACACAAATTCAGAAACTTTATTGACAGATTGTATTGAAGTCCTGTTTTCATTTCTCCATTTGTTATTTCGTCTGTCTGTCTGTCCGTCCGGATGTTTGCCACGCGATATCTGTCGAATGCGTGCACCTATTTTAACGAAATTTGGCAACGATAATCTTTGAGTATAGGCTGAACGATGTAAGTAATGTACAGTGCATAGTTATTTCAATCTGGCTATCATAAAGTCAAAGGGAAAAATATAAGATATATTTAAACTGAAAATTCATGGAAATTATTAAGACTGTAGTAACGATAAGAACATGGAAGGAGTAGGGTCTATTGTTCACAGAACTACTAGTAAGACTGTAGTAATGATAATAACATGGAAGGAGTGAGGTCTACTGTTCACAGAACTACTGGTGAGACTGTAGTAACAATAATAACATGGAAGGAGTGAGGAATACTGTTCACAGAACTACTAGTAAGACTGTAATAGCAATAAAAACATGTTGGGAGGTCTACTGTTCACAGAACTACTATTAAGACTGTAGTAACGATAAGAACATGGAGGGAGTAGGATCTATTGTTCACAGAACTACTAGTAAGACTGTAGTAACGATAAGAACATGGCGTGAGTAAGGTCTACTGTTCACAGAACTACTAGTAAGACTGTAATAAAGATAAGAACATGGCGTGAGTAAGGTCTACTGTTCACAGAACTAGTAGTAAGACTGTAGTAAAGATAAGAATATGGCGTGAGTAAGGTCTACTGTTCACAGAACTACTAGTAAGACTGTAGTAACAATAATAACATGGAAGGAGTAAGGTCTACTGTTCACAGAACTACTAGTAAGACTGTAGTAACAATAATAACATGGAAGGAGTGAGGTTTACTGTTCACAGAACTACTAGTAAGACTGTAGTAACGATAAGAACATGGAGGGAGTGAGGTCTACTGTTAATTGAACTACTAGTAGGACTGTAGTAACGATAAGAACATAGAGGGAGTGAGGTCTACTTTTCAATGAACTACTTGTAAGACTGTAGTGCCGATAACATGGAGGGAGTGAGGTTTACTGTTCACAGAACTACTAGTAAGACTGTAATAATGATAATAACATGGAAGGAGTGAGGTCTATTGTCCACAGAATTACTAGTAAGACTTTAGTAACGATAAGAACATGGAGGGAGTGAGTTCTACTGTTCGCATAATTACTAGTAATACTGTAGTAACGATAAGAACATGGAGGGAGTAAGTTCTACTGTTCGCATAATTACTAGTAATACTGTAGTAACGATAAGAACATGGAGGGAGTGAGGTCTACTGTTCACAGAACTACTAGTAAGACTGTAGTAAC